>JAWZYV010013324.1:0-134837 GCA_038373885.1 Cheiracanthium punctorium | reverse complement strand
TTCCCCAAAAAGTGTAAACTAACAATAGTCTAACTTTAATCACACTTGTGATTGAACTTTAATCATAATATTATTTCGCCGATCGTTCAGCGAATTTATAATTAAAACAAGTTTAAGCAGCGATTCCCGTAACAAAATAGTAATTAAAATAACCTAAGTTTCATAAATAAATTTTTTCCCAAAAGTGTAAACTTTAACAATGATCAAACTTTTTTACACCAATATTATTTAGTTGATCGTTACCCGATTTTATAAATGAAAGCATTTTAAACGGCGTTTCTTCATTAAAGGGGGGGGAAATAACTCCCAGCTAACTCAAAGCAAAGGCGAAAATAGTTTCGGATCTGCGTTTGAGCCCTGTAAAGTTGTTTTTTTTACTACCACGGTTTCCGCCAACGCCGCGCATGCGCGCGTTTCTGCTCTTACATTATCCCTATGAGAGTTGGAGTTCTTCACGCAGTGGTTATTTATATTCTTTGCATTAGAGATGGCCAATGATTCGATGAGTCGAATCTTGGTACTGAGTGGCTCAGTCTTTACACTCACTCTCTACTGATTCGAATCTCAAGCCCTCAAGGGAAATACATTCCAAGTGCGAAGGGAAGAAAAACTTATTTTCCCTTTGCCGTTCCCAGGGATTTTCCCTTACTCTTACTCTTTCGACTCTTTACGACTCCTTTCGGCTCCTTTCGACTCTTTACGACTCTGAGTCGATAGATGATTTGAAACAGTAAATGAGTGGGCGTGGGTGAGGTTTGGTGCAGCAACGAATCTTTACTGATTCAGTGTTTCGCTCTGTTTCGGTGATTGTATACTATCGTTGAGATTCGTTAGTTTTTCGAATCTTCTATCGACTCAGAGTCGAAAGGAGCCGAAAAGAGTTGAAAGGATGTTTCATTTAATTGGAGGGGGTTTTTTCGAATCTTCTATCGACTCAGAGTCGAAAAGAGTTGAAAGGATGTTTCATTTAATTGAAGTTTTTTTTTCGAATCTTTGGTGTTTCATTTCTTGGTTGGTGGTCGGATTTTAAAGTTTTATCTGTCTGTGGGTGTGGAGTGGGTCGAACATCGTTTGCTTTTGGCGGGTGGCATAGGCGTTACTTCCTAAGGGCAAGAGGGGTCAATCTCCCCCCCGAAAAAAAAAATTAAGAAAATCCCTCCTTCCAACTTGTCTGACTGATTTAATATTTGTTTAAAATTTAATGAAACATCCCTTTTCTACTTTTAACTTTAATATATGTCCCCCTGCCCCCACCCTCAAAAAAAAAAAAAAAAAAAAAAAAAACGGAACGTTAAGTTTACATGGTGGCGGATTTTCATGTGAAGGGAAATAGAATTAAATAAAGTTAGGATTGTGCGTGTCACTTTTAATGAAGGATACAGGGGCGGTATTAAGCGTTCTCACAAAAGGACTTTGTAGTAAGCAAAATAACATTTCGCTTTATTGCAGCAGATTTCGTTTTTTTTTTTTACCTTGTTTTTCGTTTAAGGGGAATGATTTTATTTTCTTTCGTAATTCAGAGAAATACAAAATAGGGCCTAAAGCAGTGGCGTAGTTAGTGTTATTGACAGTGGCGTAGCCAGGATTTTATTTCGGGGTGGGCTGGGTATCAAATTTAAAGTTCAATTGTAAGCTAAGTAAAGGGTCCCATTTTTTTTGGGGGGGGGGCAGCAGCCCCTCAGTAGGACTGGGCCAAAAATCGACATATCGGTTTTATTTCAACATCAAATATCCGATATTCCCATTTTCATTTCAGTGAAATCTCGAATTCGATAAAGGGCAAAAATACAGGCCGGCCAGGGGCGTAGCCAGAATTTTTTTATGGGAGGGGTTATGACTACTGCAACTCATATATATGTATACGTGTGTATGATAATGTAGTGAAGAATATACATTTTGTATGGCAAAAAATTCCTCATGGGGGGTTATGACCCCCCTAACCCCCCCCCCCCCCTTGGCTACGCCTCTGAGGCCGGCGATAAGAAAATCCTGAGATCAATACCAGCTTGTGATGCTTTTGCTACTGCTTTCTCTCGGAAAGCTTCTTCTTCTCTCATCGCAGAAAAAACAGCTCCATGGTTTATTAGTCTAATTACCATAATTAATTAACGTATATCTCGGAACCTATCCACCGGAGCGCGTTTTTATTGATTCTCGACTCCCCCTAGACTCAACACCCCACCGATACTTAAAATTTCGAATGCTTTGACACCAAACTTAACCTTTTAATCTTACAGGCCCAGGGGGTCATACGAAGCTCCCCTATATTTTCAATTTGGGCATTTTAAACACTAGCCTCCTCCGGCGGCAACTCCAAAGTCTGGAAACCATCCCAGAGCCAATTTCTACATGTTTGCAGTCCTTTTAAGCCTCAATCATGGTTAATTAGTCTAATTACCATAATTAATTAACGTATATCTCGGAAACTATCCATCGGAGCACGTTTTTATTGATTCTCGACCCCCCCTCTGGGACCCCAATCGATACATAAAATTTCGAATACTTTGACACCAAACTTAACCTTTTAATCTTACAGGCCCAGGGGGTCATACGAAGCTCCCCTGTATTTTCATTTCGGGCAGTTTAAACACTAGTTTTACTGGAGCAAGGAGAGAGAGATGCTAACTGCCCGAGAACTCAGCGGAGAAGAAACCCGATGAATGGGTGAAGGGTGTTTAAATAGTACGGCTTTCGGCGCAGAGAGAGGGAAAATTTCTTTAGTTGTTTTATTGATTCAAGATTCGAATCACTGATTCGAATCATCGAAGT
Organism: Cheiracanthium punctorium; assembly: GCA_038373885.1. Lineage (NCBI taxonomy): Eukaryota > Metazoa > Arthropoda > Arachnida > Araneae > Cheiracanthiidae > Cheiracanthium > Cheiracanthium punctorium. The sequence continues at coordinate 132,068 of JAWZYV010013324.1, read as the reverse complement.
AGTGAGTGAGTCGAGATTCGAATCAGTAAAATGAGTCGAACCGCCCATCTCTAAGATACATGCGTTCCCGCATCTTTGACGTTGCCAGATTCAAGGAACAAGAAATTTTACGGCCGTTCACGACGTATTTTACATCTTGCAAATAATTAATAAAGAGTTATTAAATTCAAGTGGAAGTGCAAAGAGTATACGTTTAATAAAATATACACATCGTTCTTTACAAAGTAATTTTTTGAGACCGTAATTACGAAGTCAATAAAGGGTGCCGACTTAAACATCAACTCCATGGCCAACATTTCGCTGCAGCAATCGAAGTTTGAGTACGAGAGTATGATGATTGCTATAAATATCAGAGCGAGAAGCGGCGTCGCTCTCTCTTGATTCGGCTGTTGTCTCGACTACTCCTGCTGCTGTTTTTTCCCTGATAGATGACTGGAGCGATGGTGCCAATGGACGGCGTCTTTGGAGGGATCTTGGACAATGAAACTTGAATGAAAAATTTCTTGGAGAGGGCCCTCTCACAAACTAACATGGAATCCTTGGATAAGTCTTTTTATGCATGCTTCCTTTAACTAACAAATCCTTTTTGTCAGCCACTCATTTTTTTTTTTTTTTTTTTTTTTTTTTGTGTGTGTGTGACATGAGGGGTTAAGCCTGAAATGTAAGCTAATTTTTAAAGTGTAATAAGAGGCATTAATATGTGATATTTTTTTGTAATATTGTCTAATTAGATTAATATGGGGGTTAGTAAGATCAATTAAAATAAATTTTTGTAGTCTTTGGACTAAGTGAAATAGATGTTTAAAGATTGGAAATTAGGTTCTAGAGTGCCTCATGTAAATTGTTTCAGTATGTTCAGTAATAAGTTGGAAGATAATTGTAATTTAGTAAAATTTGTTAAGCTAAATGTTATGTTAGTACATTATAATCGAGAATTATCTAAATTGTGGAAACATTGGGCAAATGAAAAAAGAATGTAAATTTTTAAAATCGCTTGTAAATACATTGTTAAGTTGTAGATGATGTTGCTTAATGTTAATAAATGAATTGTTTCCACATATTTAGAGTGTTTTTTGTGTGCATTGTCTTTTTCACTCGAACTTCATAGGGTTTTTGCAGAAATTTAGATATAACATCAACGGTTATGTACAAGCTTTTTAAATCTATACGATCACTAAGCCTTAAGATGATTATTTTAGTTGCTTTATAGAAATTATTAGTATTTTAGAAAATTAAAGAAATGGTTCATTTTATGGCACCTCTTTTAGAAACAGTTTAAAGAATTTTAAATCCTAACTTACAAAAAATGAAGTTAAATAGTAATTTACTACATAATAATAAATATAATTCCGCCCCAACAATCTCTTAAAATTTATTATTCATGAGAGTTCACGGAAGTCCATGGTTTTGTTTATTTCAAGATTACCAAATTTCCTGTTCCTCCTTTCCAGGGGGAAAAAAAAGATAAAACAAATTTTTCCCCCTTTTTCTCCAATGCTGAATAGGTAACTTCTCAGAGTTGTTAACTACACAGCCCGACATTGAGAATGCAACACCCATAAGGAGTGGTTAGAAGGTGTTGAAACTCGGCAAGCAAAGAGAGACAGCAGTGAACAATAAGTGATTGTTATTTCAAAATGATATGCATAATACCGAGGGACAGCAGCGTCGTCTTAGTAGGTTGTCAGAATACTGTGGATGGCGATACACGAAGCAACACGTCTAGGTACTGAGTCAATGAGAGTACGGATGGCGTCCTGAGGAATGTTTTCTCCATTCCCTGTCAACCATTTGCCACAAGTTCGTCTTCTGAAAGGGCTAGTGGCAGGGTCTGCCACTAGCCCTAGCGTACAGTGGCCAGGGAAGCATCTGTACACCTTGTTGGAGCTAAATAATTTTTATTAAACTAAATATACCTTAATTGAATTCAAACTTAAGTTACTAAATATTTATTTTGTCCAATTGTTATCCCTTGGCCTTGCATCAGCCATCTATTTCAAATTTTTTTTTTTTTTTTAATGTTCCAATTAGGTTTAAGTTATGTTTATGCTATTCACCCATGAGTTAAATCTATCTTAATTGCATTAAAGTTCAACTAAAATTAATTAATATCAGTTTAAAAATAAAATGCAAATTTTTTTAAACTTTTTCATAATCCTAATTAGTAGTAGCTGTTTGTTTGTTTGTGGTGGTTGAGGTGTGCGCTGCAGCAAGACCAGCTGGCATAACCTCTAATGATTTAGGAAGACAAATCAGAATTTGCAAGACAAATCAGAATTTTGGAGGAAACAGGAAAAAAAAACAAAACTGGCACATCAAAAGAGAGAAAAACACCCATTATTTTCTTTTTTCTTTCAACATTCTGGCACGAGTATCAAACAGATATTGATCGACGATTTGTAGAGGAGATATATTCTCAAGGTACCCAAAAAATAACCATTTCTAATTTTAGTAAAACATTCTTGCTCAATTCCTTTCACATATTAAAATAACTACTAAGAATCCTAACACTAGGAGAGAGCCTCCAGAATAATTCCTGAGCACCAGCAATCAAAACCATTCAACTCCAGAACACACAACTTAAAAACGTACACAACCGAGCATGGGGGGTTATGACCCCCCTAACCCCCCCCCCCCCCCTTGGCTACGCCTCTGAGGCCGGCGATAAGAAAATCCTGAGATCAATACCAGCTTGTGATGCTTTTGCTACTGCTTTCTCTCGGAAAGCTTCTTCTTCTCTCATCGCAGAAAAAACAGCTCCATGGTTTATTAGTCTAATTACCATAATTAATTAACGTATATCTCGGAACCTATCCACCGGAGCGCGTTTTTATTGATTCTCGACTCCCCCTAGACTCAACACCCCACCGATACTTAAAATTTCGAATGCTTTGACACCAAACTTAACCTTTTAATCTTACAGGCCCAGGGGGTCATACGAAGCTCCCCTATATTTTCAATTTGGGCATTTTAAACACTAGCCTCCTCCGGCGGCAACTCCAAAGTCTGGAAACCATCCCAGAGCCAATTTCTACATGTTTGCAGTCCTTTTAAGCCTCAATCATGGTTAATTAGTCTAATTACCATAATTAATTAACGTATATCTCGGAAACTATCCATCGGAGCACGTTTTTATTGATTCTCGACCCCCCCTCTGGGACCCCAATCGATACATAAAATTTCGAATACTTTGACACCAAACTTAACCTTTTAATCTTACAGGCCCAGGGGGTCATACGAAGCTCCCCTGTATTTTCATTTCGGGCAGTTTAAACACTAGTTTTACTGGAGCAAGGAGAGAGAGATGCTAACTGCCCGAGAACTCAGCGGAGAAGAAACCCGATGAATGGGTGAAGGGTGTTTAAATAGTACGGCTTTCGGCGCAGAGAGAGGGAAAATTTCTTTAGTTGTTTTATTGATTCAAGATTCGAATCACTGATTCGAATCATCGAAGTAGTGAGTGAGTCGAGATTCGAATCAGTAAAATGAGTCGAACCGCCCATCTCTAAGATACATGCGTTCCCGCATCTTTGACGTTGCCAGATTCAAGGAACAAGAAATTTTACGGCCGTTCACGACGTATTTTACATCTTGCAAATAATTAATAAAGAGTTATTAAATTCAAGTGGAAGTGCAAAGAGTATACGTTTAATAAAATATACACATCGTTCTTTACAAAGTAATTTTTTGAGACCGTAATTACGAAGTCAATAAAGGGTGCCGACTTAAACATCAACTCCATGGCCAACATTTCGCTGCAGCAATCGAAGTTTGAGTACGAGAGTATGATGATTGCTATAAATATCAGAGCGAGAAGCGGCGTCGCTCTCTCTTGATTCGGCTGTTGTCTCGACTACTCCTGCTGCTGTTTTTTCCCTGATAGATGACTGGAGCGATGGTGCCAATGGACGGCGTCTTTGGAGGGATCTTGGACAATGAAACTTGAATGAAAAATTTCTTGGAGAGGGCCCTCTCACAAACTAACATGGAATCCTTGGATAAGTCTTTTTATGCATGCTTCCTTTAACTAACAAATCCTTTTTGTCAGCCACTCATTATTTTTTTTTTTTTTTTTTTTTTTTTTTTTTGTGTGTGACATGAGGGGTTAAGCCTGAAATGTAAGCTAATTTTTAAAGTGTAATAAGAGGCATTATATGTGATATTTTTTTGTAATATTGTCTAATTAGATTAATATGGGGGTTAGTAAGATCAATTAAAATAAATTTTTGTAGTCTTTGGACTAAGTGAAATAGATGTTTAAAGATTGGAAATTAGGTTCTAGAGTGCCTCATGTAAATTTTTTCAGTATGTTCAGTAATAAGTTGGAAGATAATTGTAATTTAGTAAAATTTGTTAAGCTAAATGTTATGTTAGTACATTATAATCGAGAATTATCTAAATTGTGGAAACATTGGGCAAATGAAAAAAGAATGTAAATTTTTAAAATCGCTTGTAAATACATTGTTAAGTTGTAGATGATGTTGCTTAATGTTAATAAATGAATTGTTTCCACATATTTAGAGTGTTTTTTGTGTGCATTGTCTTTTTCACTCGAACTTCATAGGGTTTTTGCAGAAATTTAGATATAACATCAACGGTTATGTACAGCTTTTTTAAATCTATACGATCACTAAGCCTTAAGATGATTATTTTAGTTGCTTTATAGAAATTATTAGTATTTTAGAAAATTAAAGAAATGGTTCATTTTATGGCACCTCTTTTAGAAACAGTTTAAAGAATTTTAAATCCTAACTTACAAAAAATGAAGTTAAATAGTAATTTACTACATAATAATAAATATAATTCCGCCCCAACAATCTCTTAAAATTTATTATTCATGAGAGTTCACGGAAGTCCATGGTTTTGTTTATTTCAAGATTACCAAATTTCCTGTTCCTCCTTTCCAGGGGGAAAAAAAAGATAAAACAAATTTTTCCCCCTTTTTCTCCAATGCTGAATAGGTAACTTCTCAGAGTTGTTAACTACACAGCCCGACATTGAGAATGCAACACCCATAAGGAGTGGTTAGAAGGTGTTGAAACTCGGCAAGCAAAGAGAGACAGCAGTGAACAATAAGTGATTGTTATTTCAAAATGATATGCATAATACCGAGGGACAGCAGCGTCGTCTTAGTAGGTTGTCAGAATACTGTGGATGGCGATACACGAAGCAACACGTCTAGGTACTGAGTCAATGAGAGTACGGATGGCGTCCTGAGGAATGTTTCTCCATTCCCTGTCAACCATTTGCCACAGTTCGTCTTCTGAAAGGGCTAGTGGCAGGGTCTGCCACTAGCCCTAGCGTACAGTGGCCAGGGAAGCATCTGTACACCTTGTTGGAGCTAAATAATTTTTATTAAACTAAATATACCTTAATTGAATTCAAACTTAAGTTACTAAATATTTATTTTGTCCAATTGTTATCCCTTGGCCTTGCATCAGCCATCTATTTCAAATTTTTTTTTTTTTTTAATGTTCCAATTAGGTTTAAGTTATGTTTATGCTATTCACCCATGAGTTAAATCTATCTTAATTGCATTAAAGTTCAACTAAAATTAATTAATATCAGTTTAAAAATAAAATGCAAATTTTTTTAAACTTTTTCATAATCCTAATTAGTAGTAGCTGTTTGTTTGTTTGTGGTGGTTGAGGTGTGCGCTGCAGCAAGACCAGCTGGCATAACCTCTAATGATTTAGGAAGACAAATCAGAATTTGCAAGACAAATCAGAATTTTGGAGGAAACAGGAAAAAAAACAAAACTGGCACATCAAAAGAGAGAAAAACACCCATTATTTTCTTTTTTCTTTCAACATTCTGGCACGAGTATCAAACAGATATTGATCGACGATTTGTAGAGGAGATATATTCTCAAGGTACCCAAAAAATAACCATTTCTAATTTTAGTAAAACATTCTTGCTCAATTCCTTTCACATATTAAAATAACTACTAAGAATCCTAACACTAGGAGAGAGCCTCCAGAATAATTCCTGAGCACCAGCAATCAAAACCATTCAACTCCAGAACACACAACTTAAAAACGTACACAACCGAGCAAGAGCCGGTGAAGTAAACGAAAAGCTTTTTTATTTGAATTTTAAAGACACCGAAAAGTCTGCCAAGAGGGAAGGGGTCAGTAATGTTCATTTCCTGCAGCAATAACTTCTTTTCATCCCTAAAAGCCCTGCATTCAAAAATGTAGTGATATTCAGAGCCAACTGCAGCCAAATAAATACTACATAACGGAGAGAGAGCAAGTTTAAATTTTTGCAGCCTTTCTTCCATAGCAAAACTTAAAGTGCGAAGACGGGCAGTTAAAACGTCCGCATAGCAGTTTCTAGACCATTTGTAACTTTATCTAAGTGCGCATTAGATTTTGATTTGAAGACACCCCCACAGGAGGGGCAAGAGTTAGTTGTTGAATACTTGCAATTCAACCACCAGTCATCAAGGTGAGCATTTAAGCAATCTTTGAAGTGTTTTTTAATGTCATCTGGAGCAACACCGCTGTAGGTATTTGTAGCAAAAGGACCATTCTTTGCTAAACTGTCTGCCTGTTCGTTAGCTTCAATCTGTGGTATTTACCACGGCCGCGAAAAAAAATAATTTAGATTTTAAAGTTAAACAAATTCAAAAAAGTTAAACCATGCGTTGTGTTTGAAAAAAAGGAGAAGATAACCCAAAGTTCTCTCCCTTGCCGGAAGTGTGTGAATGAAGAGTGGTAAAATAAACACAGAGACATACAGATTGATCACCAAATACAATTTTATTTTAACAACATAACAATAACAAAAAAATGGCAACTTAGCATCAATCTAGTTACAGCTACTCGTTAAACAAAAAGCTTCAGCATTGTGACATATAGCATGTAAAATCCAACAACAAAAAAAACAGGCTTGGAAGCCTACATTTAGCCCTTGGCAAAAAAGGTTTTTTCTTTTACAGCATGATCATCTTGATAACAAAATTTGGGTACCCAAGTTTTATGTAAACAAAAAAAAAAAAAAAATTAATTTCTGCACTTTATGTAAAAAAAAAAAAAAAAAAAAAATGGAAACTATCATTACCAAAAAAAAAAAAACTGAAATAGACTGGTCTAACAAGTCCCCCCTACAGACCTAATGCCAAGCCTACTCAGGGCTTCAATCCAAAGTCCCATTCAAACCCCACTACTTAAAACCCCATTAAGCTAAAAAAAATTTGAGGGATCAAATATATTTAATAAACTGAAAATTTACACATTTAAAAAAAGGAGCATCAGTTAACACTTAAATTTCTGGCATTTCAATTAAGCTTTAGTTCCCCTCCCCCCCCCCAAAAAAAAAAAAAAAGATATCTAAGTTGTCAAAACACATCATAGCAGCAAAATTACATAAAATAGCCAAAATCATCACCAATTACAAATGGAAGCAGAACATGATTTTTCACAAAGTTGTCCTCACATAGGGAAAGGTTATCACTTAATAATTTACAGGCATTACAGTTAACTTGAATCACTTCAATCCCCCCCCCCCATTTAAAATGAAAAGAAAAAAAAATTTAGAGTTCTTCAACTTGGAATAGAGAACAATGAGGTTAGTTGCGAATGGAATCGACTCCCTGGTGGTACCGGAGTCCTTGCGGATGGAAAAAAAGTAAGTAAAGTTGGGACTGGCTCACCCAATTTCGTCTGCCGGAACGCTGGGGTCAAGTGCTCCAGTCACGTCAGTCGGGCGTCGTTGATGTACATCAGAAATCTGCCGAAACGGCACACAGAATTGGGGGCACACGACGTCATTGCTAGCTGTTGAAGTGGACATGACTAAATGAAGGAGAAGGCAAACATCGGGACTCAGCCATACCGGCGTGGTGATTCAGGTTGCTGGGTACTGTTCCCGCAAGTGCCGACAATCCAGGTTAAATTTGGGAATGACAACACCCGGGAAACAAAATTGGTGTTGAGAAGTGATTGGCCATGAGTGAAGAGTGTTATGGAAACAAGGATAGCAACTGAATTGAGAGACATCTACTTTTATTTATAGCAGTCTGGCACAGAAATGTATCACAGTCAGCAATTACTTGTAGAACAGGATTTCATTGCAAAAGAAATATTAAATATCACAGCTATGCTTTATCACAGGAATATATCACAGTCTGAAAAACTCGTAAGTACTGGCAAAAATGGTTTAATGAATTTAAACATTACAAGCCGTTTAGATCTCAATTTCAAAAGCTGCTTTACCTTGAAGAGAACAAGTCCACAGGGAGAACTTCAGATCCTTAAATTACGATGAAACACGATGTTCTATATGACGGCACTTCAAACAGAAATTCTAACATCTATTTCACTTTAAAAACAGGTTAAAAAAATCGGCATTAAATGTTGATTAAAAACGTACTGTCATTTTAAAGATTAAATAGAAGCAGGTTTAGCTGGCTAAAAATAACATGTCTGGAGCTTAAAGAGCATTACCGCTCGCCAAAAACGTCTGTCAACTGTTAATACAGCCTGACTGTCTAATTGCTTAACGGCGACGATCGGCCTATCTGCCTCGACCTGCTATCGGTCTGCTTAACTGCTTATCTGCTTCGATTACGGCGAAAGCCCCTCCTTTTATCTGTCACTGCCGACTGCGCATCTCATTTCTGAGTTGTTCTCCGGCTGCGCGGTTGAACGGCGTTTACCGGGCTTCGGGAGCGCATCGGTGATTGGATGAACAGCTTTAAACAGTTTTCTCCGGGCGATACTCACTTCGCCAACCAACCATTACGCCCGTCCAAGATGGCGACTGTTGACGAACTGGAGATCGGAGCCGTGCGTCTTAAACGATTGTTGACGCAAGCCACGGTTAAAGCGAGGTTTAAATTTAACAAAAAGTTATTAAGTTCATTTAGCATTTGAATTAAACTGCTTGGCTTTGAGAATTTATTTAATTAGCTTTAAGTTGTTGAAATTTTATCTTAACCTTTTATTGTGGCGCTTAAAGTTGGAGAGTTTCACAATTCAGGTAAGTCAGAAATTAAATACACATAAGAGTTGGGATATTTATTGTTCACAAATAACCACTGGGAACAGGTACTGCTGAATGGAGTGGCGAGGTCGCTAGGCCAAAAAGGGCATGAGCCCCCCCCCCCCAAAAAAAAAACGATTATGCAGTGTTAGGATGGGAGGATGTGCAGGAGGGCCTTGTGCCCATATAGAAATGGCTTGCGCCCCATAACTCAGCAAGGCAGGATTGACGTTGCAAAAAAAAAAACCCGAGTAGAAATTTAACGAAAAGGAGTATTAATTGGTGATCATCGTCACGAGTTGGCCCTCTGGCCTACGAGGACGTGAGTTCACATCCTAGAAAACATTCACCTGAGCAGTTGGCCTGCCGTTGAAAGGAGCTGAATAGTCTCAGGCAGTAGCGGATACAGGGGAGGGGCTAGGGGGCTTCAACCCCCCTCAAAAGAGATTGCTCAAGGGTAACATTCTGCTTTATTATACACTTTAAATAGCTAAAATGATCATATTTTATTACTTAGCCCCTCCCAAAAGCCTAATACACTGGTTTAGACTAAAATTTTGATTTATAGTACATTTTAATTGGGTGAAATAAGCTTTTTAAAAAATTTAGCCCCTCCCAAAAAAAATTTCTGGATCCGCCACTGGTCTCAGGTACTTGATCACACTACGTCCGCACTCCTCCAGTCCTCACCTCCAAATGACGCTTCCTGCTAGCTCGCGTGGGCGGGCACCTTTTCAGTCACCAAGTACACGGGGACCAATCAGCGTGCGCCATCTCATCCGTGAAGGTTCGACCCCATGCCCGACAGTGGGGAGAGGAAGAGATTTAAAAAATGGCGGCCAGGAAGTAGCTTCCTGAAGAAACGGGGAAAAATGGAAAAAAGCCAAAGCAAGGCGGCCATTTTGAATGAGAAAAATTTACCTATGACTCCAAAATGCCTAAAATCATGATCAGGGATGTTAACTCCAATATTCGATTTGGGAGCACAACGGGAGCAGAAAAATTTCATTTGGGAGCACCTCGTGAGCAGAAAAATTCCATTTGGGAGCACAAAAAATTTAGCTTTCGCGAGGAAAACTAAGATTTTGGATCAGAATTAACATGATTTTGGAGCATAAAATTGAAGATTTCTTACTGTGTTGACTCTAGAAAAAAGGGCCGCCTGGGAGAAATTTCAAAAAGGGTACCCTGTTCTCAAAAAGGGCACTTTGGGGTTCCACGAGAATGTACAGGTAGATAACATATCTAGAAACGGGTTTGAAACTATCTGATCCCTGAAAATTTAACATGTCGAGTTGTAATATGTGTTCTGACTTACAATGCATAGTTAGATTTTTTCCAGTTTGTCTTTAGTTCCCCCTCCCCCTTCTTTTGGAGAAAATATCCTGTAGAAGTAAGTGTAAGCTAAATAGGAAAAATGATTTGTTGATAATATTTTGCTCTAAACATGACATAAATATGTGAATTAAATCTGTACATAACTAGAAGTTTTTGATTAAAAAAAAAAAAAGAAGTTTTAATCTAAGTAATTTTGAATTTTCTGCTTAATTTTTTTTTTTCTCAAAATTACGTGATGTAGATGTTTATTATTTATAAGAATAGTACATTTATTAAAGAAGGTTTCAGAAATTTTTAGCCAGACATGATTTGTTAGGCAGTATGGGAAGGCAGAGGGACTGTTAATTTTTGTTCCTCAATTTTATCACACTATCACTACTGGACAACAATTACTGGATCACATTCATATATGATATTTCACCTATATTGGTACAAACTTTTAAACAGAAAAGGACTGTCAGTGTAAGTGGATTAGGATAGATGTGTTTAGCATGTAATAAAAATAATAAAATTTCTGCAGTGCAGGATGTATAAAATTTAATAATATAAATCATGATTTTATTTAAATTCTTTTGTTCGCAATAATTATTGAATGATTACCAAGTAAAGATTTTTAAAGTTACTGAATATATACCTTTATTACTATTAGACATTATTTGGAATTGCATCAAACAATTCAACTCATCAATCAATTGATAACTATAGAAATTGGGAAATTTGAATTCAGAACACAGAAGATTGCTAGAATAAATGACAGTCATGCAAATTTTGTATTACATCCAATGGTTGGAATGTACTAAACCATATCAAATCACTGAAATATATTTGTTCTTCCTCTTTCACTTCAAATTTAATGTTTGCTCATTCATGAATTAATGAATATAAGATTTTTAAAAAGCACTATTCTTTAAAATAAATAAAAATAATTACTACATGTAGGTTTTTTAGCCGGTATAAAATCAATATTTTTTTAACTCACAGAATTGTCCAAAAGGTATGGCATACAGTTTAACATATTTTAAATAATTTATTTTTCATAAAGCTTTATTTTTAATTTTTTGTAACATACTTAAGGTCTCTTTAAAAATTTTCTTTCTTAAACCTTGCTTTAATCTTTTGAAAATGAAAAAAGCATTAATATTTTATTTTAACTATCAAATGTTTTTAATCAGATTAAAATAATAAAAATAATTATCATCCTTTTGTCAGAAGTACTCAAACAAATTATATATTAAAAAACCTTCCAGAATTATTTCGATTTTTTTTTTTTTTAATGAATAACCTAGCTGTTAACTTATGACACAGTTTGCTTTCTTAAGACATCCTTTCCCAGAACTAGTTATCTTTTGCTTTTAATATTTTTTCTTCATTCATTAAAATGTTGAGAATTTAAAAAAACAAAAACAAACAAAACAGAAAATATATAATATGAATATTTAGAATACCAAATCTTGTCAATAGTCTGATTTACTAAATTCTGCAGTTACTCTAATTTTATATAATTAAAACTGTGGCATAATAAGAGGGGGGGGGCGCCCGGGTGGCAAGATAAAAAAAAGATGGTGGCCGGCAGGAAACTTAAAAATAATATGGTGGAAAACTAAAGGACCGCACCGGGCGCCAATAACCCTAGCGCTACACTGCTAAAGTAAAAGATCATTACTATGCTCCCTTTTTGGCAAATCGCACGTTTTTTAGATCGATTTGAGTGGATAAAGCCACTGAACATAGTAGACGCCGGAAGTGTTGAAGTGCGGACGCGCGACTGTCGGTCTGGAGTTTTTGTCGGTTTTATCAAATGTAACGTCAATACACGTTAGAACTCTTTAAAAAGTCATCCAACGAAGGCACCCCCCTTAGGAGATATCCCTTGTCTAGGCTTGCCATAACAAACAGCAAATCCCGCAAAATTTTCGAATCTCAAAACGTCGTTTTGCTATGGCATACTTTCTGTATCATCCTTAATTATGTATGGTTAGTAAATAGCTGTTATACATTAAGAATAATATGTACTAAGAAAGCCGATTAAAAAGAGGAAATCGTTTAGGGGGAAATAAAAAATTAAAAAAAAAAAAACTTGCTAGTGCGCAAAACTATTAAAAACATAAAGAGCAATAACTGTATACAGCTGGCGACGAACTCTGAAATAATGATTGTTTGATAATTCGCAACTACTTATTTATCAAACGTAGCTACCGATATTTGAGGATTGACAGATGGAATCGCAAATTTTTAGATAACTTAAGAAAATTTTGATTTTCCCAACCATATTTTCTTCCCCCAACTCCTAAATGAAATGCCCAGGTAGTTCTGCCCGGCCGATCGGGCTCCTCATTGAGTCAGCAAAAACAAAACATACTAGAGAGGCCCCTTTTCGGGTTACTCGGCTCGCGCAAATGCAAAGACAATGAAAAAGGCAGTTCGATCTGAAAGAAGAGAATATTTGAAAAAGGCATTTGTGGGAAAGATCCAATTTCAGAGACGGTTTTCGTGAAAGGGCCGCTTTCAATCGACCTATTTTTATGATGGAGTTATTGTACTCAATCGTATTTCTGTGAAGGAGCCGTTTTAATTAACGTATTTTCGTGATGGGCCGCAAATGGTATGTAAGAAATAAAAAGTGGTGATTGCTGACTAATAATAATAAAAATGTAAAAGCAGGAGGGCGCATAAAGAAGAGAAATAGGGCCGCCGGGCGCTGCGCCCTGCAAAATCAATCTAGAGTCAACACTTACAATAAATGCAGATAAGAAAAGCAAAATTTGCAAGCGTGGCAAAAAATTAACAAAGAGTCAAAATGACATATTCGGCGCAGCTCGGCGCAAAAATCGGCTAAAAGCGCAGTTTCGGCGCAAGATTTGCGTTTTGGAGCAATCGGCGCAGAATTAACATCCCTGCATGATGAATTTTCCTAAAATTTTAGCGGGAGATAGCTAATCGTCCCAGACAACCCTGGGTAAAATTAGGAGTTGAAATTTAAATCAGAAGTGGGTAAAAATAATTAAAAACCGGAGTTAAGTAAAAGATGGAAAATATTATTATAGAAAGGAGGCAAGGCTATTGAGAAAAACGTAATAGTTAGCAGAGAATCGGCAGAAGTTACAAGACAATTAAATTTACACCTCTGGAGACAGGGAAAACAAAGGCAGAATTAATTTAAAGTAAAAAGGTAATTATTTAGGAAAACCAAAAATAAAAAAGGGGTAATTAGTAGTAATTTAAAGAATAAAGCTATTGGCATATACAGGGATGTTAACTCCAACACTCGATTTGGGAGCACCCCGGGAGCAGAAAAAATTTCATTTGGGAGCACCTCGGGAGCAGAAAAATTCCATTTGGGAGCAGAAAAATTCTATTTGGGAGCAGAAAAATTCCATTTGGGAGCACCTCGGGAGCACAAAAAAATAGTTTCCGAGAGGAAAACTAAGATTCGAGATCACAATTAACATGATTTTGGAGCATAAAATTGAAGATTTAGGAACACAGTAAATGCATACAAGAAAAGCAAAGTTTGCGAGCAAACACCATTTGCTAAAAGCAAAACACTATTTGAAAGCACTTTAGGAAAGCTCTGGAAAAAAAAAGGTGTATACAGGCTATGCTATCAGCAACTTGGTAAAAACAATACATATCAGGAGTCAGCAACCTTTCTGTGGTTAAGTCATTTTTTTCCTACTCAAGAACCATGAGTATGATTTGTATGCGGCTTGCGAGCCACAGGTTGCCAATCCCTGTCCCTTTTTTTTTTCTTTTTCAGAATCATTTAGGGAATCTTCCTCTCGAAAAAGAGAGCACAAATAAAATGAAAACTAAATTTTAAAACAAAAGCTATCTCATTCTTTGGTTCTATTACAAATCACAAGTAGTACTAAATGGAGATTTTTGAAAACCTAAATATTATACCTCTTATAGTAATTTAACCTCATCTAATATTTACATATTCATCTATAATACTTGAACACAATATACAAAGCAAATGTAAACAAAAAATATTTAATGACTGTTGAGAGAAATTAAGAATTATGGGAAGTTAAAAATTAAGATTATAAGAAATTAATGAGATTACAAATTAAGTATCATAAGTTATCTAGTTTTCTATTTAATCTTTTTTTTATTTTTATTAATTTCTTCTTGAGCTTTTTCATTTTCTTCTAATAGTTTTAATGTTTTTGCAAGTCTATCCTTCCCTTCCGTTAATAGAATCTGTCCACTTTCTATAACAGCCAGTGGCGGCTCGTGACCTGCTTCAGTGGTGGGGCCCGAAAAAAATAGTGCCAGTTCAAATCGGGAAAATACATATACATAGAGCTGTGGCGGATCGTTACCCATTTCAGAGGAGGGGGCTTTTTTTTTTTTAGCTCGAAAAGGTAAAACATATGAATCGCTTTTGTAAACAGTGTGAATACATAAAAACTTTTCGAATAACAAGTTATGAAAGGCATATTGATTTCTCCTTTAAGTTTTCATTTAAAGACAGCAGATTTATTTTGCACCAAAAAAACATTTTCCTCCATTTTTCTTTCTCAAAAAGGTACAATGTCAATTAAAAAAAAATGCATGTGTACATGTTGAAAAACGAATTGGTCCATAATGTTTCATCTCCAAATAGCAAATCCTGCCCCTTCATAAACAAAAAACGGTGCCCGTGCGATGATTACCGTAATTTATGGAAGAAACGCCGCACCCACGAAAATGAGCTTAGTTAGCTAGAAAATCGTGAAAAACGCCGCAGCCGCGATCGTTGGTGTGTGTGTGTGTGTGGGGGGGGGGGGGGGTGATCGTGGTCAAAGTCAATGCCAGATAAAATCCAATGTTTTCTAAAATAATTTCTTAATTAACAAAAAAAAAAAAATAAATAAAAAATATGTTGCATTACTTATTAGACCTAATTTATTAAAAAAGCTATTAAGTTGATCGGATATATTTCGGTAGAAATTGGATAAACGGTAAAAAAATCTCCTTTTTTCTCCCCCTTCCCATAGAATGTTTTAAAGTATTTGCCACTATTTTACGAAGCTTACGATTTCTATTTTCAAATAATCAGATATCAATGTTTATATTCACAAAGGTGAATTTATATAAATAAAAAAATAACTTCTAAAAACCTTCTTGCATCCGCACAAAGTTCGGACAGACAACCAGGTGTCATTAAAATGAAAACAGCAATCGATGTGTGAGAAGAGTCTCCAGTTAAAAGTAAACATTCCCCCCCCCCCGCGGATGGCCAGCTGTTGATTACGTAATGAGCTTGCTTCAGCAAATTGTTTTAAACTGAATGTTGTGTAACAACTCTTGATGGTATTTGTTTATTATTTTTTATATTTATAACATTGGGATTTATTTTAAAAGCATTCAGCATTTCTTGAGCATACCAATTAGTTGGCAGTGTTTATTCCATAGAGTGCACAGGGCGCAAAGCCGCACGGCGAAAAAAAAAAAAATCTTTCAGATTAACTTTATTTATTTTTTTTTGGGTGGGGGAGAGGGGGGAAGGGTTAAACTCGCACCGTGCGCAACATTGACTAATTTTGGCTGAAATTCAGTATTTTAAGAACAATAGAGGTTCATGTGAAAAACGGGTGCATTTAATAGAGGGTAGTGCACTTTTGCGGTATTTTACAGAACTTTAACCCTTCAAAATATATATTCAAAACTTCATTAAAATTTAATTATAGTTCTAAAATGTAGATGTAAAAGATTTACTTCTATTTTTTTTTTCTTTTTACTTAATTGAGGAGACATCTGTTGGATGTATGAAGCCATCCACTTCAGAGCACGGGACATGGACCCATCTTAGGGTGCTCTGACTTTCTCCAAAACTGGATCAAACCTCTTTTCTATGGGGGTAGGTTCGCATTCTGATTCACTACGCTGTGATCTGTGCACGCTAAAGAGTACGTGTCGGTGGTGGTGCCATCTTTTGAGAAAATTGTCAGGAAACGAATTTTTCGAATTTTCGTTGAAGATCGGCTTAAAAAAATTAAAAATATTGTAAACGCCGCACCCGGTAGAAACGCCGCACTTACTACTTTTTAATTTTTAAATTCATAAACGCCGAGGCGTTTCTTCCATAAATTACGGTACTTGTTTGCCTATCTGGCCGGCCCTGATTGAAGTGACTAACAAAGCCCGACTAGTCCGATCCGGGGCGGGTAGAATGGCTTCGGAATGCAGCTTTCCTGCGCAGTTTGTATCTTGCTTTACTGCTAACTAGCTTTCCATACACGCTTTAAAAGATAAATGAGCGTGGCAAAAATTTAACAAAGAGTCAAAATGACGTATTCGGCGCAAAAATCGACTAAAAGCGCAGTTCGGCGCAATATTTGTGTTTCGGCGCACCCTGAAAGAGTCAAAATGACGTATTCCGCGCAGACCGGCGCAAAAATCAGCTAAAAGCGCAGTTCGGCGCAAGAATTTGTGTTTCGGAGCAGCTCGGCGCAGAATTAACATCCCTGCATATAAAAAGAAGAGTCACCCAGACCATTATATCTCCTGACAAAAGGCACTTAAATTAAACTTCAATATTAATTACTAACATTAGACCATAAACAATTGACAGTAGTACAATTAAAATAAAAAGTTACTGCATTGAATTATTAAGACATAAGCCCCCAAAAAAATTTAAACAACAAATCCCCACATGGCCAGGGACCCAAATTAGGGAGATATTAGCTCAGTGTATTTTGGCCATATGAAGATTGTGGTATAACTGTAATATTGCAGCCGGAGATTTGTAGGTAGTAGTTTTGAGTCTTTCCAGAGCAGATTTGCTATCCATAAGGATTAGATAGTTGCCCATGTGTATAAAACTAGTTACAGCTAAATTTATGGCGAGGACTTCGGTAGTAAATACAGAGTTGATATGATTGATTAGGTGAGCTTGGTAAATAGTGTTACGAGTGTCTACTGCTGCAACAGCAGTTTTATGATTATCCTTGGAAGCATCGGTAGCAATAATGTGGTAATTTTCATATGCATTCTCTATGTATTCAATAAAATTCCCTCTAATTGCCTGAGGAGGAAGGTTTTTATTTTGAAAGGGAAGATGATTTCTACAAACCCCGTAATATGACCGAGAGGCCAACAAGTGGAAATTAATTGAGCAGGCGTTGACTGCAACCTCTCCAACAGATGTTGGGTGTAGTTTAAAGAATAGTTGGGGTCAGAGTATGTGCCGCATTTAAGGAGAAACACTGAGGAGAGGAACTCTCTGCGCAGCGAAAGGGGGCATTGACCAGATTCCTTATACAGTTTAAAGAGGGGAGTCCACATTGGAAGACTGGTCGTGAAGCATAAGGCCGCATTATAAACCACATCCAGGCGTTTTAAAGTGGAAGGAGCAGTGCTTCCATATACAGGACACGCATACTCAAGGGTACCACGAATCACGGTATTAGGTCGGCTGTACGACAACTCCATCTAGAAGAGGCAATGGCCTTTAGGAGATTTAAATGTTTAAAAGCTTTTTTCACGATGTAGTTGACATGGTGTTTAAAACTGAGGTTGCTTGAAAAGAAAACACCAAGAATTTTTATGTTCATTTCCCAAGGGATGGCAACCGTCTGGATTTTTAAGTCAGAATTTGAGGGGGCAGTTTTTCAGGAGAAGTTAATCGCGGCACATTTGTCTGGGCGAATATCAAGCTCCCAATAATTGCACCACTGGTGAACCCTATGCAGGCTATTCTGGAGTTTTACTAATGCCGTGGGCATAGACTGATCTGTACAGTACACCAGGATGTCATCCGCATATATAATTACTTGACTTCCAGAGTCTATTGTCTTAAAGAAATCCCACAAATATATCATAAATAAAATGGGCGATAGAACACTGCCTTGAGGAACACCCCGGTTAGACTCCAGCTTGCAGGAGAACACCCCACTTCATTTAATTTGTATTGTCCTATCGCTGATCCAGTTTTAAATCCATAAAGCCATCATACCTGAAATCCCTAAAGTTACCATTTTGTGTAGTAGCGCATCCCTCCACACAGAGTCATATGCAGCGTGAATATCTAACTTCGCTGCGACTACATACTCCCCACTTGTTCTTGCTTTTTTGATGTCGTGGTGGAATAGATACAGCTTTAGTACTATCCTTAGTAGGAAGAAAGCCAAAGTGCCGATCGTGAAATCTGTGCTTTTCCATTACCCAATCTAAGATACATTTCAGGAGGATTCTTTCCATAACCTTGCACCCCACCAAAGTGAGGGCAATAGGTCTATAAGAACTGAGCTGAGTTTTTGGTTCGCCAAATTTCCAAAGAGGGAGAATGATTGCAGATTTCCAGTCTGCAGGCACCGTACCAACCGAAACATACTGTTAAAATCCAGGAGCATTTTTTTCCGATAGGCAGGACTTAAAGCCTTGAAAATAAAGCCCATAACTCCGCCTTCACCAGGAGTGGTGTTTTTCATTTGGCTTATACTATATTAAATTCTTCCTGGGTAATATCTTTGTCCCAGTGCGCATTGTCACCACTGAGGTCATAAGGGATCCCTTCCAAACTCCTGCTACTGCTGAACTATATTCTGAACGCGTTAGCCTGATTAACAGAATCGGCCATCACAGACCCTTGATGTTCAAGAAGGAGGTGAGACCCACTCTCCACAGACCTATTGCTGGGTGCTTTTAGGATTTTATATATATTACCATTCTGAGAGGTAGCACAGATGTCAGCCCAAAAGGCCCTGGCCCGTGACTTTGTATACCGTCTAAGCTGGGAGGAGAACCGTTTATATTCCCTCCAATAATCTTTGGACAGATATGTTTTGGATAAACGTAAGTATTTCCTTTTTTGACCCAGAAGCCAGGCACAGTACGAATCCCACTAAGGAGGGCTACAAGGAGATATGGGATGTCTTTTCATATGTGTACGGAGTTTTTCTTTAAAGAGAACTTGGAAGTCATGGAAGGAGACTGAGTCCGCAGACGCCATCGAATGATTGATAGCCGGGAAATCGCTACCCAATCAGTATTATACACCACTAGCAGCGTTGCCCGTGCAATGAATGAGAAATGCCATTTACCTTAAATATAGATTGTAAAGGGAAGGAATGTGAATCCTCCCGCTGGAATGATAAAAAAAAGACACGGAATTTCCCGCTGCAACAAAAAAAAAAAAAAAAAAAAAAAAAAAAAAAAAAAATGAACTCAGCACCTAATAAAATAAGAGGTTTCCAGGAATTGGACTTGGCTAGGCTGGAATGTGAATCCTCCCGCTGCAACGATAAAAAAAAAGGACATGGGACTTCCCGCTGCAATAATAAAAAAAAAGGACATGGGTCTTCCCGCTGCAAAATAGAAAAAAGAAGAACAAAGCACCCGCTGGCGTAGAGGCTCCGGGAACTGGGCGTGGCTAGATTTCTCCTCTTCTACCTGTCTGTGTTCTAACAATCATTTTTCAGAGATCGAATTTTGTTGTTTCTCTGAGCAGAAGGCACTTTTAGTAGTTTTATTTTATTTCTTCAGTTTTTTCTGAAATAAATAAACTAAACGGGAACTTTCAGCGTAAAAGTACAAATCTTTAAATTTGGGGACTTTTGACATCCCCAAGAAGTCAAAGTATTTTTGATGACAAATTGAAAAAACGATCTATATTTGGGGACTGTCCTCGAATTTCGAGGACGTATGGTCACCTTAATCTCCACCTCTCTCCCCCCCTCTCTCTTTCAGGACGCCAGAAGAAATTCCTCACAGTTGAAGCGACCTTGAAAACCAGAGGGGGAAGTTTGCGACTTTCATTTTGCAGAATTTGCAGTCCACAGAGAATTTTAACCTGTGATCTTTTCAGAAAAAAAAATCTAATAAACATTTCTGCACGGTTCAAAATTTAAAGGAGGGAGAAATAAATATTTAATAAGCGGTAGAAAGATGGGAAATTTTTGCCCGTTAGGTTTTTCGATGCGACAGTTTAAAAATAGCATATTTTTTAAAGCCATACATTTTCTTCAAAACAGGATTTCCTTTAAGAAATTCCCAAAAATCGGCAAATGTAAGTACGATTTTGTAACAAATTGTATTTGAAAAAGAAAACTCTGTAGTTTCCGATGATATAAAAAATATAGTATTCGGACAGAAATTTAGCTCGCGATAACGTAAAATGCGAGAAAAATGGCCAAAAACCTTACAAAACATAAAATAACTCAAAAACTATTAATCCGATTAATTTCATTTTTACGGCATTAGCTTTCTCTTGTCCTATTTAGTCAGCGTGCCAAATTTGGTCCAGATCCATCGAAATGTCTGGACGAGTATAGCGAACAAACAAACAAACAAACTCTTCTCTTTTATATATATAGATGCGTTTTGGAGCAGAGAAGGGGGACAGGTCAAGGAAAGTGGGAAAATGGTCTGAATCGAAACTATTGGAGTGTACATAGAGGTGAAAATTGGGAAATATGTCTGCACTGGAAAGTGATAAATCAATCAGGGACTGCGTACCACTCGGAGCGATATGCGTCGGAAATAAATAAACTAATTTATCTTAACTAACTTATCTTAACTAAATAAACTAACTTATAATAATCTTAAAGATGCAACACTTGCATCTTTAAGATGCAAGTGTTGCTGTTAAGCACCCAGTTAAAAATTTCCTCAGAACCAATTGAATAATGTGCGTTACCCCAAGCAATATGCTTTTGGGTGAAGTCTCCCAAAATTAGGGGCTTTTAATGTACTTCATAAGATCACGGAACCAAGTACCAGTGACCCGACCGCACAGACAGTACACATTGACTATGTAAATCCATCGAAACGATATCCAAATTTTAACACACACTACGGGCCAAGGCCCCAGACTCGCTATGCTCGCTTTTCGTATGAGGCATTCGGCCCTTACTCAGGCTTATTCGTAAAAAAGACATAATTTCAACAGACAAAACCCGAAGATTGGATCAGATAGAATGTTACTGAGCTACGCATTGCTTGGTTCTTGCATGTTCATTGGTACATAAAAATTTAAACTTCACACTACAGTAGACCCCCTCCCCCTCATAACACGGAAGATATTTTGTTATGGGAATCCATGTTGTACGGGTCCTGAGCTATACTACACCTGGAGTGCAGACTCCGCTTATAATCACTGGAAAAATTATTTGCACTCTTCAGAAACACAATGATTTTCAATGTTGCCATTCAAAAGTTATATTAATTAGGAGCTAAAGCATAATAAAATCAGAACATCTGTTTCAGCTGTATTTTTAATAATGTAAAACCTATTGGACACCCTTCGAATTTGCCACCCATTGCAATTTTTCATTATTTGGCGATTTAGACATGCTCACAACCTATAATTACTGTTCATGTAAAGTTACCGGAAAACCGTTATCCATATTTTCATTTACATAATCGTTTGCAGATTGGCGTACTTAGTACCACGAATTATACCATCTCGTCGCGCTAGCAAATATCCAAAGTGTACTGTAACTGCTATAATGGCATAGTTAACGCCGCCAAATATTTCTACTGGTAGCAAATAATCCAGCTGGACGAGAACCGGCTTTAAAATAATCTGCATTTTAATTATTTTTCATTTTCAAGATATTAGTTATTCTGTTTTGGAAAAACGAATAATCGCTAATTCTAAACTCCTGTTGTCTAAGCGAACTTACTATTTGAAAATTGTCAACTTTGTGTAACACGTTTTGAGTTACTTATTTCATATAGTTTTTATTTTGGTGTAAAATGGGGGTAATTCTAACTCATGTTTGTAAATTTCACGCTATTCTAGATACTTGGAAACGCTTTGTTGCAAAGGAATGATGATTTTATGCCAAATCTGGCAACCATTCGGTTTATTTTTTCAGTTTTTTATTAATATCTTCTAAAATAATTCGATTTTTGAAATTTAAATCAGCTTAGCAGGTTCCTTGGAATTTTTCGAATCTGTGGGCACCTTAGTCGAAGCTCAAATCCCCACGGTTTAGGAGGAGATACGCTGACAAGCTTTTGACAGCGGCCTTTACTTTTTTTTAGAATAGAGAGATACTTTCTACATCACTAGTTGAGCAACTACCAATGTCAACTTGCAAAGAGGGTAATTTAGAGTTGACAGCAGTGAGAAGACCCCCGCCCAGGCCTATCCTGCCTGTAAACCACAATCCCTTTCATATTAAAAGAGTCTCGAGCCTTGAGAATCCTGCAATACCACAACGTCAGTGGTAGAAAAAGGACGGAATTTAAGCCAATGACACTTTGAACGAATGCCCCTTGCATTCCACTGCACCACAGAAAAGGAAAAATTAGCAGCCATCCCGAAAAAAAGGGGGAGGGGAAAAAAACAAGAAAAAAAAAAACACAAACGAAAAAGGGGCAGCAACGGGGGGGGAACTAGAATTCCTAATCCATGTTTTCCAGGCCCAAAACCAACTCTGGTGGGCTAGTTTCGGCACAGCTAAAAATTTGTTCTAGAGTCTTTGAGAGTATGGTTTGAGAAGGTTGTGAGTAGTAGTGAGAGTATGGTTGTATGGATTTGGTCTGGTCGATTTGTTGGAGGTATGTTCTGAGTTTTGCCAGGAGGACCCGATTTTGGTTTTTTCGGTTTCCGTTCTGGTGATGTATAATCATCAGATTTAGTAGTTTCAACTGTGATGATAACACATCCCTGGACTAAGCCAGAGAAATTCTGCATCAGAGTTCCAAGAGCCTGTCGGAATATATGGGTTTGTTGCTGTAGAACGTCATAATCTCCAGGGAGCGCTGTAGGAAGTGCTCGAGGGTAGCTTCTAAGTCTTTCTTAGAAATAGAGTTGTTTACGGCAACAAGGATCTTGTCGTGAATATCGTTCTTCAAAGCAGTCGCGCAGGTTTTTTCATTTGCGGGAGCTTGAAAACGCCACCTTGCCT
Organism: Cheiracanthium punctorium; assembly: GCA_038373885.1. NCBI lineage: Eukaryota > Metazoa > Arthropoda > Arachnida > Araneae > Cheiracanthiidae > Cheiracanthium > Cheiracanthium punctorium. The sequence continues at coordinate 108,897 of JAWZYV010013324.1, read as the reverse complement.
CAGTGATTGCCAGTTTTAAATTTAAGTAGGTTGGTTTCTGTAGCTCTCACCGAGCAATTAATACTGGAAGCCTCGTGTGCTGCATCACAATTGCTGCATTTCAGATGTATTGATTGACAGCTTAGAAAATTATGATTTCCAGCACATTTTTTGCAAACAGTTTCGTATTTGCATTTTTGAGCTATGTGGTCAAAACGCCAACAATTTAAACATTGAGTGGGGCGATCATAAAATCTTTTAATCTTCTCAATCATGTAAAATATTATTATTTCAGAGGGGATATTGATACTAAAAATGGTGATCAGTACCATTTCTGTAGGAACTGTTCCAGTGGGACTTTTTTTGGTAAAGCGGCAGGTTTCTTTGATTTTAAGGTTATTTTCAGCCTGTAATTCTGTTCCTAAATCTTCAAGTAAGATGCTAGTTGCAATGTTATGCAATAAAAAGCGTTATGTTATATTTTTCTGTTGGACGTACAGGCGGATTGGTTTTTGAAGGACGTCTGTCATTTCCACCAATTCTTTTGCGCAGTCCAAATTTGATGTCTCCATCATTAATTTGTTATTTCTCGTAAATTTTAGGTTTAGTATGTGACCACTGAACTGCAATTTGCTAGTCAGCTCTGCTTTTAATTTATGTGGTTGGTTACGGGGGATGTTACCATCCTGGGCTTCTAAAAAGATGACTATATCATTAACTCCATTTGCAAAAGCATTTCCAGTTGAAGGGGAGGAGGGACATCTTCCCTGATACACAAACTTGTGTTAGATACAGCTTCACTGTCTGACACGTTGAATTCCGAATGCATGGACATGAGTGCAGGTAACCGCCCACAAAAAGAACAAGATACTGGGGAGTTACCTCAGGGAAAAAAAGGGAGAAATGCACTTACCTCGTGCTATTCTAAATTAAAAAAGGGTACAACTAAAAATGGAAGAAAGACGGGCCGGATCTAGGGATGGGGAAGCCGGGGTCCCTGCCCCGGGCAATGCTTGCAGAGGGGTGTCAAATCGTCTCCGAGACAAAGAAAACTTCACAAAAAATAGGATAGAGGTCACCAAAAAGGTATGTTGCCCCGGGTGCCATTTCTGATCGGTCCGCCGCTGAAGTAATAAAAACACCTACTGTAGATATAACTATAAAACCAAGAGGGAAAAACGAGCAGCGCACCCACCACCAACCTCACCAACAAAACCTTTTCCAGTAGTAGCTCTAAACAGTTAAAAATGTTAACAAAAATAAAACTCTTAATTCTTAGTATAAAGTTAAAATATAGTTAAAAGCCATAAAAACTCCATAAAAAGTTTAAAAACAAACCATTTAGCGCTTTCGGCAGCTAGGTCGCTGCCATCTTCGAAACTGGTGAGCTCGCTCCCCGCTTCAGCATTTCGAGCCATGTATCTTCAATCTGAGCATGCGTCGTGTTGTTGACAGCACCCTCGTGTTATTATTTCTAACGCTTCCCGTTTTAAACTATAACTGTGGTTATTGTAGTTGGCTATTTTTTTAACACTTACGAAATCTGTATCAATATTTTCTTTTAAAGCTAGGCGGGAGAGGACAGTACTTTGTCTATTATATTTTATATCACTAATGTGCTCTTTAATCTTATCCTTAATTTTTCTTTTTGTCACACCAATGTAATGGCCAGGAAGCTTAGATTCTTTATAAGTAAAATTTATTTTGTAGACTCCTGCCGTTTCTAAAGGGTTTATTTTGTCTTTGTCGGATCAAATTCTTTTAAAAATATTACAATTAGGTTTAATTGGGATACAGAGGTTCATTTTACGGGCAAGGTTGGAGAATTTTACAGCAAGACCGCGACAGTAGGGGATCGGGTGAGAAAACGTGGGTTTTCCTTTCTGTGTGTCCTTAATGAGGTTTAGTTTCTTAAAAAGTAAAATTAATTTTACTTATAAAGAATCTAACCTTACCAGCCATTACATTGGTGTGACAAAAAGAAAAATTAAGGATAGGATTAAAGAGCACATTAGAAATATAAAATATAATAGACAACGTACTGCCCTCTCCCGCCTAGCTTTAAAAGAAAATATTGATATAGATTTTGTAAATGTTAAGAAAAATAGCCAACTACAATAACCACAGTTATAGTTAGTTATAGTTTAGATACATGGCTCGAAATGCTGAAGCGGGAAGCGAGCTCACCAGTTCCAAAGATGGCAGCGGCCTAGCTGCCGAAAGCACTAAATGGTTTGTTTTTAACTTTTTACGGAGTTTTTATGGCTTTTAACTATATTTTAACTTTATACTAAGGTATCTCTGTGAACGACTTTAACTAAGTCTCCTAATTCTTATTGAAAAAAAAAAAAAAAATCAAATTGAAATAATACACTTGCAATTCATTGTGAAGACCAAAGGCAACTGCAAAGTAAAGTTTAAAAAACCTAATCTCAATATTTAATAAAGTTGTATTTAGTTGTTGACTACTGCTGCTGGATGGAAATAGTCTTTGAACTGTGGCCCAGTAGTTTAATGATGTCATGCATCCTGAAAAATAAGGGTCTTCCTTTTGACAAATAGATGCTTAGGTTCTCTAAAGAATCGTGGGGTAAGAGAATTAGTTCTGATTAGGGTAGGACTTTTGACTAATGTTTAAACCATGGGTGAAGAGTAAAAGCCTGAAGTGAAAGGCAATTTTCTGAGGTTGTTTGCAATATGCAAATTTATTGAACTTTTCTTTTTATGCAAATGTTGTTTACTTTATAGTCTGTTTAACTGTAAAATTAACCTGTTTTATATAGTATATAAAGTGTCTGCTTTATGAGAAAAAGCACACAGGCCAGGCTGCTGATAAACAGCTAGAAGGTTGCCCTAGTCATGGGAAGGGCATGTTGCACAATCTAAGGCACATATTGGAGCTGTAAATTTTTCATTCAATTTATTGCAGATGGCCCGATTTTTTTTCAAATTTTTGTAAGTGGTTTTTTTTTGTGCAATATTTAAATAAAATTTAAGTAAAGAAAATGTAAGGTGTCATCAATTTTAAAGACTGGACCTCCAGTAGCACAATACAACCTGTGGTTCATTTTCATGCCCTACTTGAAGTTTCATCCACGGACCCAACACACCTTGCAAAACATGTAGGCTGATGCAAGCAGTTTGTGGTCGAGCGTTATCCTGCTGATGCAGGGCGTTGGGAACCGTTTGAAGGTAGGGAAGTGTCACCAGCCGCAGCACATCATCCACATATTGTTGAGCTGTCATAGTGCCCTGAATATGAACTAGAGGTGACCTGGAGTCATACGCAATTGCTCCCCAAACCATGATGCCACGTTGTCGCACGGTGGGACGTTCTACAATTGCTGCCGGATTGGACCTGTTTCCATGTCAACACCACACTCGTACATGGCGACTATCATTTGAGAAACAGAAGTGTGACTCATCTGAAAACACGACCCTGTGCTATTCTGTCGTCCACGTCGTGCTAGCCTCGCACCATTGCAATCGTTGCCGTCTATGTTGTGGAGCCAATGGCAGTCTTCTTAACATACACCATGAGTGCAGGCCATTAGCAACCAATCGACGGGAAATGGTTCTGGTGGATATAGGAAGGAACACCCAAGGTGTCTTGAACATGTCACAGAATGGAAGTTGAAGTAGCTTGCGGGGCTGCCACCGATTGTTGGTGGATGCGTTGATACACGCATGCTGACGTCACTGGCACCTCTTAAATGTGCCACATTTCCTTGTTCCACCATCTTTGCCACAGCCGGTGTACAGTGGACACATCCAGGAGTGTGTCTGCCGAGATTTGCCAAATGGACCTACCTATCCTTCTCAGTCCGATCACCATGCCCCTCATAAAATCGTCGATCTGCTGAAACTGCCTCCGTTGATGGCGGCCTGGCATTCTCTGGTTACACGTGTCCTCTGAGACAAGAATAAAATTTCTACGACAATTTCTCTAGCAGCAATACTTTCACAAAAATTGTCCGTTCTACCAGTTCCTTCCTGTATATCTTTTACACGTGCACTGGCGAGCTGCCAATTTTATATCATTAGCATAACTCAGCAAGGTGCAATTACCCTGAAATTTGCATCATTTTCTGACCACTTCTTGATGTTGCATTTTCAATGTCATACAGTGTATTTTGTAAGTACTGGAAAGGAACAGGAAACTTCTAGAACAGCTGTGATTCATTAACCTTAAACATTGAACAAGCTACTTGCTGTTCCAGCTATTCTCGAAAGCTTAATAAAAGGCCTGTTTCATAAATCTTATAGTAACATATTTTACTAAGTAACTTTAAATTTTGCCATGTTATTTATTCACACACAGCATAAAACAATATTTATTTTATTTCCAATTTTTAAACAATGTATTACATAAATTTTTGACAAGTATCAATAATATGCAATCTTCCATTCATAACTTTCAATTAAGTATACCCAATATACTCACATACAATAGGAGCATTTTTAGACAGTAAAATTTTATTAAATTAATAAATAAAACTACTGAAAATTCTTTTATACAAAAACAATTTCTATACAAAATTTTAACTGGCAATAAAGTTTTTATAATACTTTAAGGAAATATCTGAAAAGAAAAATTAAAAGTATTAAACAATATAAGTTTTTAAGTAGTAGGATAGTGATTTTATAAGTAATATACCTGGTGGTTTATTATTGATATTGCTGAGAATAGTCTTAATATCAAGCTCTTCAAATAACATAGGTTATTAACATTTACTGTACACAAAATGAAATTTAAAATAACTTGTTGAGAAATAGATTTTTATAACTAATTAAACAGCATTTTCAATAAATCAAGTTGAAAAATATTTCTAGTAATTCTAGACTGAAAAAATAAATAAATAAAATATATATGTATAAAACTTTTTTTTTTCCTTTAAAAAAAAATGCTTATAGCATAAACTCTTAGCATTCAGAGGTTGTTTGGTATTACTTGATTTTTATAAACTGACAGTTTCCTTTTCATTGCATTTTTCAACAGTTTTAACTGTAGTTGTAGAGATCACATTGCAAAACCAATAAAATACTACATCCATTCATATAAGGCTTACAATTTCCTTCTTCTACTGGATGCCTGTCAGCTAAAGTATAAAAATTTTGATTCATTAATGAAAAATTCTTAATGAAGAGAAGAAAAAAATATTCAAGACACAATCCCTGAAATTTAACTAAGTACTCGAGAAATCCAACTAATATCATAATACGTTTTTACAAATATACATGTGTCTATGAGGTATTACTTATTTTAAATAATTTTTCAGTTGTGAGGTTGCTTAAATTCTATATATTTATAGATCATGTAACTTTTAAGGAATCACAATATGTGGTTTCTTTGAATACAGCATCTTCCAAAGCAATGACAAAAAAGGTTATCTTTAAAATGTCCAAAATACAACTCCTATTCAATATTCCCTAACAATATACATGTTAAGAAAACCTTTTAAAACTTTTGAGTTTTACCAAAATTCTGTATAGTTCACATACAATTAATTATGTTAGGAATCTAAATAATTCATTAAGAATAATGTATTAGAAGTATTTAACACATATCGAGTTCAGGAGATGAGCGTAAATTTGAAGGAAAAAATGTGGCAGGAAAGATTATTCTGTTGATGTGTCAATAGTTACAACGAAACGATGTAATGTTGAGTCAGGAACACTTAAACCTGAACATCTTCTGCATCACTTAAACAAAAAGATCACTTTTTGTGTTACACACTTGCATAGTTAAAAACATGTAATTGCACCTTATTATTTTCAAAGTGCGCCTTCTTTTAGAGATGCACTGTATAGACAAATCTCAAGCAATATACCAACTGCACAGTTTTCCATTGCCATAAATCATGCATAAGTGATGAAACTTCTCCATTATTTCACTTAAATGCAAGTTTCAAACTGGGATTAAACAAATTACAGATGACGTTTTTTCTTTTGTTTTCAGACTAGTGGGGTTCAATTTACAGGATACTCATTCCCAAACAACCTAAAAATTTTGGATGAACTGAAGCTTTACCAACATAATTACTGAAATGGTATCAATATAATGTCCATATTATAGAATAATCTTTTTTTTTTAAATCAAATTATTTTATCAACTGTAGCTAAACTTTAAGACTAAACTGTTCCATCCAGACTACCTCCCTCCGTATTTCTATTTCTATGAAGGAAAAAATTGTAGAAAAAGACAGCTACATTTTTAAATGAAGTTTAGTGAAAAACTTGGCAGCAGAATTTCCTGTATCAATCTGCAGCACAAGGATCACAAACCAAAATCTATCTGTGACTTTACCAATCCCTCAATAACCTACTGCTAAATTGATCTGCTATGCTACCTGAGTGAAAACTAATCATTTTTGCTGCATGGTTGCTCTTTTTCGTGAAATTGCAAGGATGAAATGATAGACACATACAAATAAAAAGCATTCTCAAGCAAACAGATTTTTGTTGTTTCATTAATATGTACAACTTTATAAACAATTTAACACATGGAAAATTTGCTGTCAAAAATTTTGAACATTTTCCACCCAAAATAAGAGTAAGTGGAACAAATTCCGTCAATCCTGAAATGTAGTCAAACAGTACAAGATTTATTAACAAGTCATTAAAATCATACAGGCCAGAAACTACTTCATTTTCTGGTTGGAAATCTATAAATGCAATAGGATATAAAAATATAATAAAATAATTAATTCTGAAACAGAACATTGTACACTCAGTGTGATGAATGAAATTGTCTACTTAATCCATCATTTTATCAACCCACTTGATTCCACAGATCAAAATATTATGTTGAACCCTCTAAAAAATTGGACCAACTTAAAAACAAAGTATGAATTTATAGAACTTGTGTTTAGTATTTATTATTTTCTGACTTCAAAATCATAACAGAGCTTTATAGGTATTTATATGAAAGATAAATTAGAATAAGCATGAAACATTGAAGGGGAAGGTATCAAGGATACTGTGGCAAAGGGGGGCATGTTTTAAAGCAATAAAATAATTCATTCAAGATTAACAGATGTAAGTTGAAATATTGCTTGAGATATAATGTATATCAAATGAGATAAATTTAGTATCCCATGTTAGAAGATGATAAGTCATTTATTATAACTAACTAAATAATAAAAGCTACCACAAATACTATTAAAATCATAACATTTATGAAAGACTGTTCTAAGAAATAAATTAATAGAAACATTTCAAATGTCCTTTTGAATATATACAATGGTCTAATACAAATGTTCTTAAAGCTATGTTTAGTATACAGAGCAACTTACAAAATAATTGTAAGCAATAAATACATGCAAAAAGGAAGAGTTGCTTTAAATAATTAAAGCAGTTAAACCAGCACAATGATTAAAATCTATTGACTATTGAAATAGAAATTTTACAAGAGACAAAAAATTGTAACAATACATTAGTACAGACCATAATGATTGATTGCAAATCGCTTTTTTAACAAACTATGATAATACTGAATTATATCAGTGTTTCTCAACTTATGAGCAAAGCTTTAAAACATGATGAAATTAGGTCACAAATAATTAATATAGTTTTAAAACTTTATTACAATACAACATAAAAAAAATGATATGTGAGAAAACTTTTAAAAGACTTGAGGGTTTTTTTTTTCCTCCTTACTTTTCAAACATTTAAAAGAGGTTCTAAAATTGCAGTAAAATTTTATATTTAAGAACTAATGAATAACTAATAACTGCTCTATTACTGTTACAGTATCACTTTAAGGATAAAGTTCTTTTTTTCTTTTTTTTAAACTTTTAACACTATCATCTTAGTTATACAATGAAGTAATTTTGACAAAGCTTTGAAATACTAATTTTTAGGGATCGACCGATATCAAATTTTAACAGATACGGATACTTTACCTATAAATTCATTTTTAAAAATTGCCGATATCGATGCTTTTAAGCTTCAGTACTGGCAGATACCAATACTTAACCAATACTGATACTATAGCTGTTTTAATGACATTAAAGCTACATCAGGGTGGCTACAGAAATTCAGAAATAAAGTTCCCTGATTTTTCCCTGATCATTGCACACCCGGTGCCGATCAAAATTACTGTGACAGTAGAGAACCTCAGAGTAGAAAAGGATACAAGGGTCACTAGGCCATGAAATTCCACCATCTTGGTAAAGGCAATCACCAATCGACAACTAGGGATAACGAATCATTACTTTTCAATATGATTCGTTACTGAATCGTCCAAATACAGAAGTTTTGACCCAAAATGAGTGCATCCTACTTGCATTCAAGATATCTGATTAATTCACATGTCTATATGAATTGTATGTCTGGTTTCTTGTATGATCTGTATCTTGGCACAAGTCCAAATACCTGTGGTTTTGGACTCTGTCTGCATCGCTTAAATCTTGGATTTGTAAAGTATCTGGATTAGTTGAATATTGAATGATCTGCGAGTCAGATGCTGATCTACAACTAAAAACAGTGTCTTTCACTAGACGAAAACAAAAAGTTCCCTGATTTTTGGATATTTTTATGAAATTCCCTGATATTAGCATGATTTTTCCATGATCTGTCGCCACCCTGTACATCTCTATTTATTCAGAGCAATTTTTGTAGCGGAAGTGCCCTTCTTGTTCTTTTGTTAAAATAAATGACACCCTGGAAGCCCACAGATAAAAATTTGTGCCCAGGAGAAAAATTAGAATAAAAGCAATGAATACAGTGAAGTGATTCTGTATTATTTATATTGTCCTATTTTCTCCCTTTTCTATTAAAATCGTGCAGACCAATGGCCGAATGGATAAGATGCTGAACATTGGAAAAGAGCTGAAATGAGCAGGTCCAGGGTTCTGATTGTCTTAAGAGTTTGGGCGATTTTTCTCAGCAGAATCGCTCTAGCAAGTTATCCTGCTTTCCGACATTTTCCCTTCACATTTCAAAAATCCAAGGGTTTATCAGTCAAATGGATTCAAAGGAGGGTATTAAAAAAATGACACACGCTTTTTACTTTGTTTTATTTTTCATCACCTATTTACATTACAGCTGTAAGAGTGCATAAAAGGCAGTAAGTGGGATTTTTTTTTTTTAACACTTATTTAATTTTTACAAAGTATGTTATCTGTAACAGTAATAAAACAATGCCTAAAAGAAGTGGTGTAGTTTCTAAGGCAGAAAATGGGAGTCTGCTCATTTATGTTTAGCATAAATATGGTAATTTAGCTTAAGTTGATTATTCCTAAAACAATAAATTAATTGAAAGATTAGTTTTTGATTAATTAACTAATCAATATTTATTACATTTTTGTATATTAATTAGCTGTTGACCATGTCATTTTGATCAAGAGTGGCTTTAAACTTAATATTTCTATCTAACGATCGTAAACAATCTGTAACAAATTAAAAGAAATATTCTTTTAGATTTGTATCAAATCCCTCGCTTTCTTTTCTCAGCCCAGCTTTTTCCTTTCTTCAACCCTTCAGAAAAAAACCATTTGAGTAAGAATACCAAATTACTGTGTTTACACAATTTAGAATTAACAATGAGATAGGGAGTTTAAAGCTAGTTCTGGTTTCCTTTTCGGCCCAGACTCACAATATGAAAATCTTGTTACACTAAACATTTTTTAAAGTGTTTGTTTTGCATAAAAAAGGGTTTGTAGAGTAAAATGAAAAATAGGGATGCCGTACCTACCATGATTACACCACTCTACTCTCCACTGGTGATTACTCCATCTCTCTAAGCTAAAGTAAAGTATCTATGTCTAATAGCTGTACAAAATTTTGAACACTTGTGTTTCACGACTCACCAATATCTTGTAAAAGCAAAGTAACCACTACCTCATGCCATGCATTTGCCTTGGGCCACTCGAACTGAAGCATAGGCCCTCTCAAAGTCGTATGTCTTCAAAGTTGTGGCAGAGATAACCCTGCCCTCAGTGAAATGTTGAGTGTTGTTATCAAAATGATAAAGATTTAAGTCTTTAAGTGAAAAAGTGTGCCTTTTTAAACGTTTGGACCCTTCTCGCAAATTATTTATTTTGGACGGCCCTGGGACTTGAACACAAGTAACCATCTCTCTAAGCTAAAGCAATTAAAGTAAAGGAATGTTCTATTCATGTTTATTGATATCAATTTTTTGCAATCTTCTCCTGAAATATGAAAGGATATCAAGGACAGGTGTATCCCCCCCCCTTCCCCTCAAATTTTTATTTCAATATCATTTCCGGGTCAAATCAAATGCTCTTGCATCATTTTTTTTTTTTTTTTTTTTTAAATAAAATCTTAAAACATGTTTTAAAGAATAAAATCTATATTTAAGGTACATGAATGAGAGTTAACAGACTTTCTCCCAGATTATTCTGACCTTTTTTCACGCCAGCTCACAAGAAACTGGTGCCTAAACTGTGCAGAGATCCAAAAGAATCTTATTTATGAACTTTGGTTAGTTTTGCCAAAATTTTACCAATATTCGGCTTTTGATACCAGAGCCCTGCAAAATACTGAAAATAGTCTGGTGTCTTGTGATCAAAAATAGGCCAAAACTCTTCATGCTAAGAGGATTAACTGCCAAGTTTGAATAAACCGGTTCAGTGGCTGATGACAAAGCGAGCATGAAGACCAAACAAAATACAACAAGGAAAACCAGAAGAAAAAAAAATGCTAAGCAAAAGCTTATTTAGGGAAAATGAATGGCTAGTCAGCTTGTTAACAACAGCTACGCGACAACTGTTCTAATGAAGCGTCCCCTCTCATCACCACAATAAAGATTTTAGTAATGTTTTGCATCTGTATAGTTTTTCTTCTATCGGTCTAAATATCGGTTGAAAAGTATCGGTGAAAATGGACAAATGTATCAGGAACAGATATTTTTTTAATACTTTTAAAATATGAAAGTACCGATATCAATACATACAAAAAAGGATACTATCGGTTGATCCCTACTAATTTTACTTTCTGAATAAAACTGTGAAATAGAAATCTCATTACTATTCTTAGACGTTTTTACTAATTCTATTTGATCAATAAACATAAAATTTGTAAGTATGTGTTCGTTAATAAAAACTATTAACAAGTGTTTACTTATTTTTGCAACTAGCCTAACTCAACAATAAGTAAAATATCACATTTCCCTTACCCTTTAGCAAATAGAAATGGCATAACTGAAGTATATATAGAGTGCTTCACAGAACATGGCAAACATTTTAGCTGATAACACTTCAACAGGTGGGGGCTAGTGACATAAAATTTTGAACTTATGTGCAGAGACCCAAAAGAATCTTCTTTATGAACTTTGGTTAGTTTTACTCAAATTTTACCAATATTAGGTCTTTGTGACCAGAGGCCTGCAAAACACTAAAAATAGTCTGGTGTCTTTAAAAATAGGCCAAAACTCTTCATGCTAAGAGGATTAACTGCCAAGTTTGTATAAACAAGTTCACTGACTGATGACAAAGTAAACATGGAGATCAAACAAAATACAACAAGGAAAACCGAAAACATCACTTGCCAAAGAAATAATGGAAGAAGAACCATCAACTCAACAACTTGGTAACTTTGGCTTCTTCTTTTTTTTTTTTTTTAATAAGATTCTGTCAAAGATGAAGTCAACAAAGATTGACTGAAAACCATGAGAATAAGTGTGATTAGGTCGATTCTAGCAGACCAATTCAAGCAGAAACACTGTTTTGCTGTCTCCTCTGATCACAAACATTTTAAGATTATCATCTTTAAGTTTCCTTTATACTTGTACATAAGTCCTTAAAAATTGAAATCATTTTTTCATTCAACATTTATTTAGTGTTCTCTTTATCTATACCCTGTATTTAGTAACACATTTCAGTCACACTAGTAGCTTGAGTCCAACATGCATATTTATCTTTTGTCAATTGAAGTTTAAAAATTGTGTTTAGTATTATGTTCAATATTAAATTATGTTATATTAAATTATGTTCAGTAACATGTTAATGAAATAAAACATTTAGTGCAAGTATAGCTGCCAACATTGAAACTTCAGATATAGGAAGATTTAGATTTTTGAAAAAAATTATTATTACTATTATTATTATGAAAAAAAAAAGGCTTTTAAAGAATTGCTATTCCCTTTCTTAGAACCAAATGATGAATATACAAGCAAACCACAGCTCACAAAATTTCAGTGACGAAAGTAGCAAATTGGGGGGAAGAGAAAATCATGCACAAAGTGAAATTCGAGATAACAGAAAATGACAAAGTAATATTAATAATGAAAAATTTACTGTAAACTATAATACAAAATAAAATCACAGTTAATTTAAAATAATGCTTAATGCATATATTTTTAAAAAGAAAATTTTTAATTAATTAAAAAGAATATAATTAATGAAAGTTAAATAACTTTCATTTAAAAAATATACAAAACACATAATCTATAATTATAAATACATTAGGGAAGGAAAAGTAGTTCTATAACACAAAAGAAATAGTTTTGCAGTATAGCATCTGGCAGGGAGGGGGGGGGGAAGGGGAAATGAGCATGCTAAATTTTTATAATTTACAGGGTGTCCAGCAGAATTGTTGGTAAAAATTCTAGTACATTTCAAGGCTCATCTCAAAATTTTTCAAGGAACCCGTATAACAAATCATAACCATATTTTTCAAAAACTGTTATCTTCTAGCTAAGAAAAATAGCCTTCTTTCCAGGTAGAATAAGAAGATATGTGTCTTTCAAACTTAAGCATATCTATTTAAGTTGACATCTAAAGTCGAAATCACCATTTTATGCGAGAAAACACTACAAGACATCAGCTACAAATAAAACCCACCTTTTGAATGCCATATGAACAAAAAGCTAAAATTCTAACTATATATGCAATTCATGGTTTGAAAGAAGTAGGTTTTTTTTTTTTTTTTTTTTTTTTTTTTTAAATGTTAAACAGTCATAAAAGTTATTTCAAATACAGATTTTAACACCAATTTTTAACAAAAAAACATTTGCTTTAATAAGTTGCTAATAAGTAATAAAGCTGTAATTTTAAGAAAAATTTAAGTAAAAACAAGATAAGAGTAATACAAAAATCAACAGGTACATCTATTTACCTTAGATGTCTGAGCCTCTTCTAGAAAAATGGCTCGTAAAAGGTCCAAATGTGTATATATACTAAATATAAACAGCAAGGAAGCAGCAATTTTTATTTTTTTCACTATACAACATGCAATTGTCATTTTTCAATCTTTTAACTGTACAACACAAAATGATTTCTCATGAATCTCATATTAATGAAATTATCAAATAGTATTTTAATAAATACATATGCAGCCAATTTTTCAACCAAATGTGTCTGTAAATAATGGTTTTGTAAACTGAAAAGTTGCCTTTGAAAGAATTTCAAGTTTTAAAACTTACATTTTTTTTATTAGTATAATCTTGAAAATGAATGCTGAGATGTTTAATAGACAAACATAATTAGAATTGCTTTTATCAATTAATAGCATATTGTGTTCATGGGCATGCTTTATCAATTAATAACACTATGCTTTATTTCAACAAAAAACAGACACACAAAAAATAAAAATCAAGTTTTGTAATCGCAAAATAACGAGTATCTATCGATTAAATTTTCCAAACTCATGCAAATTTTGGATCCGAAAATGGCAAAAAACATTTCATTTAAGATTCAAATTTTTATTGTATTTGGTATCACCTGCAATTTTTCTCAATATGTATGAAGAGGCCTGCAACTAGGGAAGTGCACATGAAGCACATGCCCCAGGCATCGTGGTCTAAGGAAGACGTGTCTACGAAAACAAGAAGAAAAAACAGCAAGTGTGCGACAGAAAAAAAGGGGGGGGATAATAGTAGTTTCTATTGTGTGTGATAAGAATGGATTTTCTAAAGAAGTAAAAGGTCTTAATAATATACTTGTGTAGTAGTTTCTAATCACAGAAACACAACTTCAAGGATCGGAAAAAACGTGTCCCCCTTGCCCAAATTTTTAATTTTCCAATTGATGATTTTAAAATAATCTCAAGATCCTGCCACCGTGTATTTTCATGCTATCAATTGGGCTTTTGCCGAGCATGAAGTAAATGAAAATGAACATCTCAGGGCGTGTGAAGGGAACAAAAGACTTGCATTATCGAAATCGCCAATTTTACTTTTGTAGAGCGGATGGGAAACAAACAAAAATTTTGTTTCTATTGACAGTTTCTACCTCTTTTTCCACCTAAAATTGTTCTACAGCAGGCCTGCCACTAATTTGGCCATGTTCTTCTTTGGTCGAGGAGAGATTTCTCGACGCAGACCGGAAATTCTGTATTTTCAAGCATAATTCCCAATTTTCCTTATGTGAAAAAATTCAAGTACATTTCCCAACTTTACCGACTGCTGGACACCTTGATTTATATTTACTGTGAGCTTCTGCGACATTGGAGCTTTAAATAAAAAAGGGTTTGTTCACAGGAGGGGATGGAAAAAGATATCACTTGAAATAGAGATGCTGGAGCATAATTCTCAATGAAATTTTACGAAAATGTAAAACAATAGAGACTTCTTTGAAATAGAAGAAGAAATTCAATATAAATAGGAAAACAGAAAATCTACTTAAAAAACGGAAAACTTCCAGCAAAAACAGAAAAGTTGGCAGCTATGTAGCAAGTAAAATAAATATTCAGTTGCAATTTAAATTATTTGAAGTCTTATATCTGTAACATACTGGCATGGACAGCAAAATTTTAATATAGGTTAGGGGAGAAAGGGGGCAGTGGACAAAGCTATATATAAAAAGAAATATTTCTGTTACCTATTTTCTAAAACTGTCTTCTAATTTCAAGTCATTTGAAAATTCTATAGCATAATGTAACAATATCTAGTACATTATAAGACTAAAATATATATTATACGAGTATGTTATAATATAATAACAATATCAACAAAAAACACTATGGCACTTCTGTCTACCTGTCAATAAATTACAAATTCTTTTCATCTTTTTAAAATGCTTTTTTCAAAATTTGAAAATTACTTAATGATTTATATGCACACACTATACATGAAAAGTAAATGTTTTCATGAAAATACACAAAAAAAAAAGAAAATAATTAACATTTACTATTTATTTTAAATAACTATTTCAACAACTTAAAAGCAGAATAATATATAACTTATCTTTCCAAAACCATATCTTTAAAATTTTGCAATATTTAAAAACATATTTTTAAATATATAAATTCTAAAAATATTTTTATTAAACACGTACACTACTGTTCAATTTTTTCTCATAGAAATGACTAGAAATATAATCACACTGCTCTGGGTGATCATCATTAACATTTTTTGCTGGGATAAAATTAACATGTTAGTCAAATTGACATGCACAAAACAATGTTGAGAAACACTGAAATTAAAAAGAAAAAGAATATCAGTAAATGGATGCAAAGCCTACTATTCCTGTGAATCATGGAATCAAGAGATTCTTTAACTGTTCTAATTCTTCTCTCATTATACGCATATATGCAGTTGTCTCCCACAGCATCTTAACCAAAGTCTTTGTATTAGTTTCATCCAAGGCAACATTCTCTGTTAGCTGAGGATTCAGTCGAATATAAGGAATGTTCAACATATTACAAATAGCTAAAGCACGTGCTGTAACTCGACCATCAGTCTGAGTCGCCTGTTTGAAAAAAAATAATTAGGAATTGTTTTATTATATTTTTGCATAGCATAAAAACCTAATTTTAATTTATAGATAAAAGCTAAATGCATAGGATATTTTGTGTGTTACACTCATCATAATGAAAAATTCAACATACTTTAGGAGGACAATACAAGAAGTTTTAATGTATTTTTAAATAAATTAAGAAAATGCATGAAAACTTACACCAAATACCTGCATACTGTTTCTTAATATTATTTTAATATATTAGAATAGTTAATGAGAGAATAGTAAATTTTATAATAAGTTTTTTTTAATATGGTACATTTTAGTTATAAAAAATTGCATGAATGTATGATATAACAATTGAAAAGAAAAAAGAAGAAGAAAGAAAGAAAGAGAGAGAGAAAGAACAATCGTGAACTTGGGCTTATGCAGAGTGGAAGACTTCAGGTCTACATACTTCACACAGACCAGATCACAAGTTAAGTAGCAGAGGAGTCAAACCAGTTTTGAGAAATTAGCTACTAGTCAAAGATTATAGGCATGCATATTCTCAAAATGAATAAAAGTGTTTTCCAAACCACAAGAGCACATTATTTTTGAGAGTTTAAAAAAAAAAAAAAAAATAGTTTTAAAAGGGACTCACATTGGAAGTCCAATCTGTTTAAGATAAACTTGATGACTAGCTTACTAAAACACAAAAAACATACTTAATTTTATTATATATATATTAAATATCTTTTCTCGCCCCTCCAACCAAAAAAAAAGTCATAATAAAATTTAAAAAACATACAGAATTTCTTCAACACAGTGACCTCTCACTTACACATCTCTTGATAATACACTTGGTCCTGTCCATGATTTATGGAAAATGATAAACTTCCCTCAGTTATAACTCTTATCTCCCTTGTATGACACTTTAAACTGTTGAGCGATTTTACATTTCTTACCGAAGAATTCATTTTATAATCTTTAAAGTACAAATCGAGCAAATTTTCTTACCTTTATCCTTTCAGTTCTGTTAAAGAGTATAATCAATAATGAACATTTCTCATCTAAATTTCTGTGTTATTCATGATGAAACCTATGGTGGGAGGATGATTGTATGTCTATCAAAATGATTATTCTCCAAATAGCTTAAAAGCTTTATCAGACTTAAGAGATTTTCACTTTTTGTCAACTACAGAGACAAACTACAGTAGAAACCGGTTATAACGTACTCTCACGGGACCTAAAAAAGTAGTACGTTATAGCCGAAGTACGTTATAAGCAGTACCTCCAGTAAGATTCAATATTACACAAAATAAAGAAAGTGGGCTCATATTTTCATTGTAATATGTGTTTCAAACAGGTCTGATTTTTTTTTAATTTAAATTAAACGGAGAAAATTCTTTATTACTTACAATTTTTATTGAGATAAATAATCTGTCATTTTCTTTTTTTTTTTCTTTTTTTTTTTAATGGGCAGATGCTACTTTAAAAATACTGTTTTGGACATCCATAATACTTTTGTAAAGTCTCTGCATCATCACTGCGGCATTCAAAAAATCGTGATAATGTTTTTGCAGCATTGAATGCGTCGGGAATGCTTGGTATAGGCTCCTCTGTTTCTTCTTCACTATCATCAGAATCATTATAGATAGGGCTTTTCAGGAGGCATTTACATCGATGAAAGACACATGAAAAACAGGGTCTTGTTCTTAGTCCTACCTAGCAGGCGAAAAAGATAAAAGATAGCTCCCTTTATTCATGCACAATTCATCTCGCTAGAGAATCTGAAAACTGACAACGAGTGTTTTCGAACGCACTGAAATTTCCGAGAAAAAGGAAATAAAATGCTTAAGAAAAGCAAAATTTAATTTAT
Organism: Cheiracanthium punctorium; assembly: GCA_038373885.1. Classification (NCBI taxonomy): domain Eukaryota; kingdom Metazoa; phylum Arthropoda; class Arachnida; order Araneae; family Cheiracanthiidae; genus Cheiracanthium; species Cheiracanthium punctorium. Next base: position 91,416 of record JAWZYV010013324.1, on the reverse strand, counting down.
GGCTTTGGTATAAAAAGTACGTTGTAGCCGAAGTACGTACTTTTGTTAAGTACGTTTTAACCGATTTTAAATAACAGTATAAATATAGGACTTCAATCGGAACCTAGCTTCCATGTACGTTATAACCGATAGTACGTTATATCTCAGGTCCGTTATAACCAGTGCGCACTGTAATATCACTTCATTGTTTGAAAAATTCTGATCTGTACATCTTTAAAATAAACATAAAAAAACTAAAACTTTGAATTTTGTGAACTTTAATTATTTTATGTTTTATCTTTAATACATTTTACAAATTTTATTAAAATATGTTCTTAGTACTTAGGTTCTTTGGATAAAATTGGAAGTCTGGGACCTTTGTAAGCTTGCTGTAACAGTATTCCAGCTCTTCTAGCATAGACAAGTTCTCGAACGTTTCTGGGAAACGTAATATACTATTGTTATGATTTCAAAAATGTTTTGAAAATAATGTTTGTTCTAGCGATCTATGAGTAGTAAAAACAAATTATAGAGTAATATTTTGTGTAATGTTTAAGTTGTACTACTTATCTTTTGGGTTTGTTTATTATTTCTTTCACGGCACAAACTTTCCGATGTCGCGGTTTGTTTTGATTCGTTTTGCGCGCTAACGTCAAAACAGGTTGCCAGATCGGATGAACAAAACTTTTCTTTTTTGATATGTGGTATTGGTATGATTGTAACTTTTGATAAATAATTAATGTTAAAAATGTTTATATGTGTTTTTTAAAATAGAGCCGACTTTTTCTTTTCTTTATGCCGACATTTTTTTTCCTTAAATAAATTTTTGATACAAACATCATATTTTGGCTTTGTAAGGGGTTTGCTAAATTTTAAGTTTTGGTTTAAAAGTGTTTTTTTTTATGCTAAAATTTTCTCTCTGTCTTTAACTTTTTATTCTGCCTTTTCTGTTTTTTTTCTTATTACCCTTTTTCCCTGCATCAATTTTACATAATTCGATAGATTGGATGAAGATTCGATACAGACATCGAAATCGGCGGAGGAACACAACCACGTGTAAGAAAAATGAAAATGCCTCAAAATATATCAATTAACCAACGAAATAATTAAATTTCCTTTTAATGCGACGTAACTTCACCAATTAAATAAGTTTCACTTCAATTTTTATGCACTAAGATATGAAAAAATAAAGTTCATGAATGAACTTGATTGTCGCATGACTACAGAAGTGAGAAGGCTGAGGAGTGAAAAGCGAGCATGAAGGAGCAAGCTGTCTCTCTTCCTCTGCCTGCTGACTGAGATCCGGATGTGAATTTTGAGAGGACGCCGAACGCATGATGTGGTGGAGACGACAAATGGAGCTGGTGACCTGACACGGCTGTATACCATGGGGGCCCCCAATATTCTTCTTAAAGGCGATAAGTCTTATTTTCTTTTCTTCCTTTTTTCTTTCTCTATTTAATTTTTTTAAGCAGTCGGCTATGACGAAAGTGCACTTAAAATAATGGTTAAAATGGCTAGAGAGCTCTATTAATAATAAGTTAAGTTGTTGTTATACTCTTATGTAATGGTGTGGTTAGTTATTCAAGAAAAGAAATTTGTTTTGATGAAGTTAATTTAAAATAAATGTAAGTGTTTAAAGTCTAACAGAGTGTTTTCTTCATTCATTCCTTGTCTATTTACTGGGTCTACAATGGCATCGTTGCGCCATTTTTCTTTTCAGCGAATTGCACAGATAGAACCTAGGTCTTTGGCGGCTAAGAATTTTAAACTATACGATTATTTTGGCCTCTATGCCATTTGATTTAGGAAAAAGATATTGGATTGTTTGATATTTTTATTTAACTTTAATTTAGGTATGTTAGAAAATTTAACTTAAGCTTCGTGAAGTCATGGCACTATTCCCGCTAAGGATGAGTTTGTCTTTTATTAATCTTAATATAGATAAAATAATTAATGCATATAAAATTTTAAACTTTTATAAAATGACAGTCTCTCGCTTTTAAGACTCTCTCCTTATACGACTTTTTTCTACAGTTCTTTGATAGTCGTATAAGTGCGAGTTCACTGTCTCTCAATTTTGATAGTGAATGATTGTTAATTTTTTTTTAATATTCAAAATAAATTAAACATGTGTTTGTGTAATGTAAAATGACATGTGCATACTAGTGGCATGTGCTGGGTTCCAAAGACAAAACAGAACCCATTGAAATGGATGGGAATTCTTTGTGGATTTCTCTTTGATTTGAGACATTGTTTTCTTTAATTAAAATGATAGAAATTTGTCAAATCCAGAACACTGCATCAATACTTAGATAAATAATATTTGTCAGGCTAGCCTGCCTTGTCTAGGAAATATCGCACTGTTGAATACAGATTAGATACTTTTAAATGTCCTCTGCTGAGAGCTGTAAAATGACTTACTCTAAATAGCAAATATTGTATAAAATTAACTTAATTTGATTATTTTGCTTTTTATTTAATATAAATTTTATTTTATTTAACATTTTTTACTTTTTTTTTATAGATATTAAATGTCGATAACATACAGTAGCATTCAATACCTTTTAACACTGAAACTATGTTAAGAGAGATTTCAACAGTGGCCTATTGAAAGTACACAAATGCAGCCAAAAGAATTTCATAAAACTATTCCAATATTTTGTATTAGGAAAGGATTTCTCCTGGCAAACCCAAACATTCCCTATTTTTTAGCAATGGAAGGGAGAGGGAGGGCAGACGAATGCAATTCTATCCATCTTTACTCCATGTCTATAGCTTCTTAGAACAATCCATGTATCTATAATTAAAATAGTTAAATTTTACATATATTGGTCATACTGAAAGGCTTACCTGGTCCACAAGAAGTTGTCCCAAATTTGTGACCCCCAAGGCCATTCTGCAAGCACCCCAGAGTGAATCTGGACGGAAGACATCAATAGTGTTAACAGGAACAAGTGGGGGTCTCCCTGTGCCCATTGACACCACAACTTTGATTCTACAAACTTTATCATTTTGGCCCTAAATCCAAAAAATCCAGTACCTTACTTAGGTTCACCAATGTTGATAATTATAAACACATTTAAACATATAAAATATTGTCTTGATATTTAAATTCAATAACAGTAAACCGGCAGCTTCTCAAACTTGCAACAAACAGCAAACTGTTATTTAATAAAGTTAATAAATAAGAGGAAAGAAATAATTTAACTACATATATATACTATATATATATATATCTAATAAGTAAAACACAAAATATATACTGCAAATATGACATACCCTGCATAAAAAAATATTTAACAGCAGATGCAAGAATTACAAACCACGTATGGGTGTATTTAAAAAAAAAAAAAAAAAACGATGCTGAGTTAAACAAAATACAATTGAACAATGTGGTAATAGAATTGAATGGAAATTATAACTACTGGCACCATCGTCTGGAACCATAACCAGTGGATTATAATTAAAGACAAACAAAATAGTAGAATTTCGGTTGTGGGGCATATCAAAAGATATATTCATTCCACACTTTTTAGGCTGCATCCTACTAATGAACAAGAGTCTAAATCAAGAGAATTATAAACAGATGTATTTTGATACACAAATAATTGAAAAAACACTACAAAACAGACATACCCATACAGGAAATATGCAGATTACTTAAGCATTGGTCAGCAAATTTGCCAAAGTCATGAGTCAAAATAGTGTTGCCAGAAGTATAAAGTGTAAATATAGAACTATGATTATAAAAATGTTGCCAGAAACAGTAGAGTAAAATTATTTGACAGTGTTAAAATAGAGGTATATGTATTAATCATATTAAAATAAAAGAATATTATTTAAATTAAAATTACAAATATTAAATTATAATAAATAGCTGGTATAGGAAATTAAATATTAAAAAATATTGTATTTTAACTCTAATGAATATATGTACTATCTGAATGCATACATATGATTTATTTTTTAAAAATTTATTTTAATATTTAAAGAGCATATTTAAAAACTAAATTTAGATTTAAAAATGTATAATCACTCAATAGGAACTTTTTTTGTCCATATATATATATATAATGTCTGCATATATAAATGCAGTGATTTTTAAAAAATATTTTTACTCTTTTTTTTATTATTATATTTTTTGGTATATAGAGAGATAAGCTTCCTCCTCCCGACCCATCCATCTAATTACAACCTTAAAACCAAACCCCACCCAACCTCCAGTAAATTAACAGAAACACATTACTTGCTTGAATTGTATATAATAGATTTTAGAAACTTAGTAGAATAGTTATATTGTCTTGCAGTCAGAAAGAGTGACTTAAAATTGGAGACTTTAAATTCTTCTGTACATAGTAGCTTGATTCTACAACAGCGATTATAGATGATATTGCGGTTTACTGATTTACGTAAGCAAGATGAAAAATCTGGAGTGACTCCACTCGACTTTCCGAACACTTACGATTAAGATCATTACCAAACATTTAAATCGATAAATAATTCAAACGTATATACCAAACTAAAGCTCGAATGCGCCCTTTAAACGCTAGTGCACTTTTAATAATTTCTCCCTATAGGCCATAATGTAAAAGAAATCTTTGTCGTAGCCCTGTAGAAAAACTATAAGTCCTATACACATCAAAATCAATACTGGTCTTACGATGGTGGTTTATAACATATATACCCAATTTGAGCTCAATCGAATGTACCGTTTAAATGCTAGTGCACTTTTCAAGAATTTCCCTCCATAGGCCATAATGTAAAAGAAATCTTTGTCGTAGCCCTGTAGAAAATGTATAAGTCCTATACACACCAAAATCAATACCGGTCTTGCGACAGTGGTTTATAACATATATGCCCAATTTGAGCTCAATCAAATGTCCCGTTTAGGAGCTATCGTGCTCACTTGCTCCCTCCCTTACTCTCTCTCTCTCTCACGTACGCGCACACACGCACCCCTCGTAAAAATACCATAAATGAATTCAGATGACCTCAAAACATGTAAATACACCAAAATCTTGAAGTCGAATTTTTTCATGATTACAATACTTTCCTTACATGGCACATGTTCGGAAAGTAAAAAGTGTTAATCGTATTGAAAATGTATAAGCATGCAAAAGTTAATTATGTGTCACATACTGGGAGTGAGTATTTTTCACTCATATTAAAGCTTAGTAAGCATGTTAGAAGAGTTTTTCTTTCTTTCTTTTTTTTTTTTTTTTTTTAATGTGTGTGTGTGATTTGGGAAGGGGAGTAGGCAAGTACTAATTTTCACTTAAACTGATACTATATAAAAAATAATAAAACATGGGAAATATTTTTTAAAAATAAGTTTTAATTTAAAATATGCCTGCTAAACACATATATGAATATGATTATAAGACTTAGACTCTCTGGAACCAAATCTATAAAGGCAAACTCGTTTTAAATAAATAGCATTTACAGGATTTGAGATTTACAGGAAAACATAACTCACAGTAGCAATGAGAGCTTGATTACACTGGTGAATTTCAGTAATGGCATCTAGTGTTGGGTTATTTGATATGAGGCCACCATCAATAAAAGGACCATGAGCTCGAAAATATGTGGGTGCAGCTCCAGTAGCTCTAGCAGCCTGCCAGATAAGTTGTTCTATAAAAGTTTCAAGATTAAATATGTACACATTATTAATTATACAGTCGAACTTGCTTATAGCGAGCACGAAGGGACCGCAATAATTGCTCAGTATAACCGAGCATTCGTAAAAAACAAGTTCGTGAAAAAATCATAAAAATTCATGCATGCTTAATACTGTGTTACTTACTTTATTAACTTTTTTAAATTTCTGTACTGTACAATAGAAGTTAGTTAATTTGCTTTGAACTATCTTCTCCATATTTTGTCCTTTGGAGGAGACTCATGCTCCCAAAACATCATCATTTGCACCCCTGGCTTTAAAAAAAAGTTTTTCTGCTCACTAAAAAGCCATTTACTATGTTGAAAGAGGTTGAGATTGAAATTCTTCATATTCGTCCCTTTCATAGACTTCAGAATGCTAAAACAATTTCTCCAATATTGGATTAGCTGATTGGAGGTCTATAAAAATGCTATGAATCACAAATATATTGCTTGCTATAACCAGGTTTTACTTGTTAAAAGCGAGTTATGCTTCCATAGACTTAGCATTGTACCAATCAAGTACTTCCAATTTCCTCATTAAATTCGGGTTCTCGTTAACCCCTTAACAGTTTCGTTTTTTTCCAGAATTTGGTCCCAAAAATGTCACATTTTTTATTGCATATTTTTGTTCATTTTACATTTTTAAGTAAAGATATGTTATTAAAATTAACATTTCTAATATTTTTAAGCATTTATTACAACTTTTTTTTTTCTTTAATGAAAATAATCTATTTTCCCTGCAAGTTGTTTTTTTCCCTACATAAACGCCAAACAAGGAAGTCTCATTTACAGGTAAAATTACAAAAACGCTTTTGAACCAATCAGAATAGAAAACATGATAGACTACAAAATATCATTTACTGGACAACTATCGCTATCTACACGAATTATTTGTTACTAAAAATAGAAAAGATACGGGCAAAACAGTGAAAGACAAATAGAAATCAGATTGCCCGTACGGCGTACGGGCAAATAAGTAAAGGCCCGAAAGCCGTGCCCATACGGCATACGGGCAAAACAGAGAAGGGGTTAAATCAGGGCTCGTTATAAACAAGTACAACTGTATTTTAAGATATTTGAGAGAATATCATTTTGAGTGGCTCACATGAAATCCTAAAAGGCACTCAAACTTTTAAAAATAATTTTATGCATAATAATAAGTAAACAAGAAGTGAAAAGAAATGAAACATGATAGCAATAATAATTAGGATATATTATTGAAGTTTACACACAATAATAAATTCTTTTTTTAATGAATTTGGTCCTAAATAAAAACTTTACACCATTTACAAATTTTCTTTTAGGTAATACCTGTAAGGAAAAATGCATAACAAAATACAAAACAAAGCAATTTATTGAAACATATTAAAAATGAGAATTTTAGATAGTAATAGAAAAGAAAAATACCTTTTGGATTAGGGACAACTTCATCTGTCAAAACATCCTTTTCTATATGATTCAGAAGTTCTAATGGGGACTTATAATTTCGAAAGATATGAAAATCAGCCGGTTGTCTGTCTCCCCGGGTGGCTGTTATCATGATTCTAATAAAAAGTAAATGATTATTGAAAGAGAAATTAAATTCAAATTATATGGAAAGTAAGTCATTTAACATTACTAGTGGAGAGAGTTCTTACATGCTCTTTAAAATGATTTAAATTAGCATTTTCATAAAAATACTAAAATTCTAAGATACTACATTTAAAGATACTAAAGATACTAAGATACATTTTTAAAAATATATACTTTTTATGAAAGATGGGTAATATATATGCAATTGCAATCACTAACGCTTTCCGGATGAGCATCACAATTATGTGTCAGCACCAGAGTTATGATTTCCTGATGAGTTATGATGCACAACCCAAAAAAAGTGGTTTTTTATGTTTTTTTTTTTTAGCCCACAAAAAAAAAATGTTTTTTTTTTTTTTCAAAATTTTGACTTTAATTACTTAGTTAACATATCTCAACTTTATTTCAACTTTAATTACTTAGCTTACATATCAATACACCATTTGTAACAGGGTTCTCACTCATTTCTTGATATAAAAAATAAGACCTTCTTAAGGTTATTTTTAAAAATTTCAGGGCTAATAATCTAAGATACATTCCAATGCAATAATCTTGTACATCCCCTTAATAACACTGTATTTCATGTCTTTTACAGTATTAACCCCTTCCTTCTCGCTTCCATGATATTTTACAGGCTGAAGAGTTCAAAAGTCATGTGCCTGAAAGATTAGAACATTTCAATTCTTATGTACGGAAATTTTTCTAAAGGTCAAAATGTCTAAAATTTTTAAATGAACACACATATTGGACATATTGTATGCTTATTTTTATACAATTTTTTTTAAAATAAAAATAGGTACTTTTATGACCATTTTCTTGAAAATAATACGACTTTAAAGGGGTTACAACAATCATTGTATTTTAATCAGTTATAATTATGTTATTGTATTTAGCATACATGACTCCTTTTCCCTCCGTTCTTTCCTTGTCTCTGATCATCTTTTCCATACCTCGCCAAGTATGGCGAAAGGTAAACTAATCATGGAATGAGGAAATGCAGCTCAAAGAAAGAAAATATCTCACCCGCCCCTTTCTCTCCCTCTCCATGGAGAGAGCAGCATGCAGACAATGTGGCGAGCTTTCTATACAATTCCCTCTCCCATCACCATTCCCGCCATTTCCTGCTCGTATGAAAAGAAAAAAAATTCTACAAAAATCCCAGAAAAAGTGAAGATGAAATTATAATTTAAGGCTTTTTTAACGGTGCATTATTATTTTTTTATTGTGCCTTCTTAAGGACTTTTTAAGGCACATGGGAACCCAGTGTAAAGTTTATAAATAGTCCACCCATCACTACCAAAGAAAAAAAAAATTCAGAATGAATTTTTCTAGAGAAAATTTTTATGTTTATCATTTGAATTAAAATGAATGAGGATTTTTTAACCATAACAAAACATTAGTTAAAAGTTCTAATTCAGCACTAGTTTAGTACTTTCACTTCATTGTTAAAATTATTACTTAATCAATTTATCTAAATGCAAACCATGATTATCTATACCATTATTGATTTATACATTTTTTCCCATCCAATTTTTGCACTCAATTAGTTGCTTTAAGTTGTATTTAGTAATTAGAATTTTTTTTCAAACATTCTGATCCCATCCCTTCCAAAACCTGTATAAAGTCCAAAAAAATTGACAAAATATATATAATCCAAACAGCCAGTACGTTGGGTTTTTCTGAAAAATATCGGGCATTTAACAACCCAGGCAGGAGGGAAAGAATAATATTGTTCTGCTCTTTGATATTCCTCTTTACTGTTCATTGAGTAAGTGGGGAAGGAATGCTTTGAAAGGGGTAAACTGGAATATCCCATTTAATTCAGGCTAAGGAAATGTTATTCTAGCTCTCATTTACTGCGCTTAAGAATACAGCAACACATTTTAAAATGCAAACATCTTAAAAAGAAAAAAAAAATCTTTGCAACCAATTATCAATCAATATGTTTCAAAATATAATTTTCAAAATAACTTTTTCTAGATTTTTTTTTAATCATATAAAATAAATAATTTTTTATCCATAACTGAAAATTAGTTTCAATTCAGTACTAGTATAGTACTTTGATTTTAATATTGAAATTATTACTAATGTTTTATATATTTTTTCATCTATAACTGATTTCTGTTTAATTAGTTGCTTTGAATAGTACTTAGTAATAAGGAAAATGTTTCAAACATTCTGAACCCACCATCCTTAACTTAAAAAGCCATATTAAAAAATCCTAAACCCTGATAAAACCTGGGGGGGGGGGGGGGGGAGGGGAGCTGATTAAACCTAGTGGGTCGGGGTGTTTTTTCTGGAAAAAAAAAAAATATCTTTTTTAACAACCCTGATCAGGGCAAAATTTATCGCAAAGGCGGGCAAACACACATACATGGCATCATTCAGTGCTAAGAGTGAGTTTCAATAAGCACCAAATTATTACTAAGGCAATGATTTTAGCATACATAACAACAAACTGAATGCTTCTAATTAAAAATAAAATTATTTTATGCAAGTTAAATGCACTAAACTAAAAACTGTATAACAACACTTAATTCTCATAACTAGCTTTAGCTCTTACCTTGGTCTTTCTATGTCACCCATAACTGTAGTCTCTCCCAATTCATTTTTGAGAAAGGTTTCTAGTAAATCGGCATCGTAAGGGCGAGCACCAACAAATACTTTATCTTTCAAACGAAAGTAGAGGCATCTACACTCACGCATAGTTTTTCCTAAACCAGTACATTAAAAAGTTAGTTATGAAAAAACTCACGTTTAATTAGAATTTTTTAGTTAAATGAATTTGTTTAATGTTTGTTTGCAAAGTAACAACACTAACAAGAGGAGACTAAACATCAGAGTCATGAATTTTGATAACTTTTAGAGGACATCTACAACTGTAAAATGCAAAGGTAATAAACTCTCAAGTATTTTCAAGAAAATCGCTATTAAAGATTTGATACATATACAGAATACCCTCAGCCATTCACGGTTCACCATTCATGACCCCCCATACTCACGCAGATTTTGCTCCCAAAGTTTTTTTTTTTTTCATAACTTTGGCAATTTCCTGAATTTCTTAGGCCATTTTTTAGCAGAAAAATGCTCACATTCACCCTAAATGGTAAATTAACTTTAAAATAACAATGTCAGTTAACATGAAATAAAAAATTAGAAAAGAGAGATGATACAGTAAAATATACGGTAAATAGGGTAAACAGCTCTCTCTCTCTCAGTCGCTCGTGGGTTTTCAAAGCAATTGCTTGAATTCAAGTTTTTGGTGTGTTATGTGTAATTATATTGTATCCCTGTATTATTTAATGCCCTATAAGTGATTGTTTGAATTGTGAATTCAAGTTTTTGGTGTGTTACATAATTACTACTGTATCCCGGTATTATTTAAGCCCTATAATGCCACCAAAATGCCCTGCATCTTCTTCAGCTCATGGCAAGGAACCTAAGCACCAGAAAAAGGTTATGACTCTGCATGAGAAGGTAGAACTGCTTGATGCGATAAAGGAAGGAAAAAATTATACTGTAGTAGGGCATAGTTATGGAGTGAATTAAAGCACTGTGCTTTACATAAAGAAAAATGAGAAGGTAATCAGATCTAGTGTAGCATCAAGCTTTTGTGGAAGTGCTAAGATGGTAAATTCTGTACGAAACAAGGCAATTGTCAGGATGAAATCTGCATGAGCATTCTGGATACAAGGCTTAATGAAGAAAAATAACCCTTTGGACACAAAGATGATTCGTAAGAAGGCACTAAATCCATATTCTGAATTCAGAGGAGGCAAAATTAAGAACCACAACCAGGTCCATTTTCAGCATCACATGCAAAAGAATTTCAAGCCAGCAAGTGTTGGTTTGATTGGTTTGTGAAACGCTACCAACTACGAATTGGAAAATCCTACGGAGAAGCTGCATCTGCGAATACAGAAGCTGCAGAAAAGTATCCTGAAATGTTTAAGCAACCATTAAGGCGAAGGGATTCAAGCCAGAGCAGGTATTCAACATGGATGAAACAGGGTTGTTCTGGAAGAAAATGCCTTCCAGAACATTTCTCATGAAGGATGAAATGAAATCCGCAGACTTCAAAACACAAAAGGGCAGAGTGACACTTATTATGTATGGCAATGCTACTGGCTGGATGATGAAACCTAGTCTCATTTATTAATCTGCAAATTCCAAGGCCTAGATTATGAAGGTCCTAACATCCAAATAGTTTCATCAGTGTTTCGTCTCTCAAGTGGAGGAATACCTCCATAAAAAAGGAGTGGAATTTCATGTGCTGCTGCTGATCACTCTGTGAATTTGTATCATGAAGGAGTCCAGATCGAGTTTCTCCCTCCCAACACCACATCACTCCTTCAGCCTATGGATCAAGGAGTGACTTGTGCATTTAAGGCACTTTACACTGGGAACTGTCTTCAGCAATTAGTTGATGCCATGAATGAGGAAGAGGACTTCCAGTTAAAGTGTATTGACGTAATTTCATAACTGCATTGAGCCTGACAGTCATACACTAGGCACTTTAAGACATGAAAAGAGACACTCTAAATGCATGTTGGAAAATAAATCATATAGAGTTACTTTAATTCTGAAAGAAGTATCATTTCCCAGGTTCTGTCGTCATAATGGCCAAGAAAACAAAATGGCGGCGATATAACACCAAGCTAAAAAAAGGGATAATGAATGATATACCACCAAGTTAAAATTTAAATAACAGAGTTTATCGATTTAATTTTAACATCATATCCTTCTTACAAACTAAAACATTATTTTACATACATAATTACTTAAAGTTTTAGGATCAACAATTATTTAAAACTTCTTGGTTACTACAATCAAAATTCAAACGAACACTAGTACCTAACAAAAAAATTTGCCGACCTTTTAAAAAAATAAATAAATAAAAGGATAGGAAAGAAAAAGAGAAAAAACAGACTTATCGTCATAACGAATAAATGGGGGGGGGCAGTATGTAACACTCATCTCCGTCTTTCATCTCTCCTGCTGCTGTCTCCGGCGACATCACCTCCGCATCCATCATCAATAGCGTTGAAATCAAAAAGAAGAGAAGTCGTCCTCATGAATTTTCCCAGCACTTCTATTTATAGCTGATCTGCCGTAGAACTTCCAAAATCATGCGCTCGAAGTAGCTCCACTTTGCAATACTTATATTTTCATGTGCATGTGGATTGTAGTAAAAATTAGGTTTGTAGGCTATTGTAAAATCATTAATTTAACTGGGAATTACTTACTTAGCTTAGAGATAAATCCAGAAAAAATTATAAAAATCACACGTGGTTGCTTGCCGTACTTGTGTACATCTGCCGATCTCGATGTCATACTATATCGAATTATTTGTAATCAATACCAAACTTCGTGGCGAGAGAGAGTATTAAAAAAGAAAAAATGGAAGAGAAGAAAAATAAAAAGGAATTGTATAAAAATTAATGTTAGCATAAAAAAAAAAAAAACTTTCGAATCATAACTCAAAGTATTGCACATAATTCCAAATCACAATACGATGTCTACTCAAAAAAATTATTCTTAAAAAATTTTGTCAGCATTGAGAAAAGGAAAAGTCGGCTCTGTTACCATAGAAACACATGAAAAAATTATTAACTTTTATTCACAAGCATAATATGATATTACTAAATCATTTTAATTACCAAGACTTGCTTTTCTCATCTGGCAACATGCTTTGGCGCCCACGCGGATCGCCACTCACATGTAAACAAACAAGAGAAATTGTGTGTGCCGTGCAGAGAAATAATCCCCCAAAAAATTTTACTCGATTAACCAAAAATTAATTACACAAAATATCAATATATAAAACTTGACTTTACATAAACACATATTGATTGCACAATTTATGTGGTTGTTATCATTATTCAGTTAAGCCTAAAAGGTTAATCTTTACACATATCAAATCATAACAGACAAGGGTCTGACTCTTGAACAGTTGGCTGAATTCATGCAAACAGCAAAGGAAGTGCAAGAGAAAGCTAAATCATGGGACTCTTAAATGGTTCGTTCACTACAGTTCTCAAATGCAATTGATTCATCTGTGTCAATATACAAAACTCTTTTCACCACTATGAAAAAACAACGAAGCTGCTGCCAATAACCATGTTCCTAACGAAGGTCAAGAAAAGTAACAAAGCTACACCCGAAGAAAATACTACACCCCCTCCTGATTCTCCTGAAGAAACGACACCTCCTTCTGAAGTGCCTGAAGAAGAAGAATTGCCTGAACTGCTGTGAAGCAGCAGTTAAGAGGGGCCATACATCAGTGTCACCATAATCCATAATCATCATCATCGTATGGTATAGCAAATTTCATCATCATTCATTATTGTTGAGTATGTACAACAAAATTAAAATGTTTTTAATTTATCATTACTATGTACATATTATACTACATTATTGCAGTTTTTAACTTCATATTACTGCATTGTTACTGTAATAATGAGTAAGACTGTCTTTAATGTGTTTGGGAAGCAATTTTAGCGTATATAGTATCATACATAGGTACTTCAAAACTGCATCAATACTGCATGCTATTCGTAGATTTTTGGGATTCGTGGGAGAGGAAGGAACGAAAGTGGAGTTTAGTAACATTTTAATTGTACTTGTTCATAGAAATAAACAAAACAAGGTTGGTAAAGGTAAATTTTCTGGGATCACTTTTGTGTACAAGATTAATAGTTTTTTGCATCACAAAATAATTTGATGACAGGTAAACTATATCAATATTTTTCTTATGAGCTAGATAAAAACTCCGAGAAAACATTTGATACAAATAATTTCAATGCATCATTCCAGGAAAATTTAACTTTTTATTGACAATTAGCAGTTTAATAAATTATAAAATAAATAGCTTTTACATTTAATAATGAATCACAAATATTTTAAACAATTAAAATGGTTTTGCTTCTACTGAACACTTAATTTTGCATCATAATTGCAAGTATAGTAAAATTGTATGCATTTAAAATTTTAGCTGAATTAGAAAAATGTATAAAATAATATATTAATAAGAAGGATATTGAGGTCATTTTAATAGAAGGAAACTCTTTATATTAAAAGGGACATTATTTAAAGTTAAAACTAATTTAAAGCTTTATAAAATAACATGCTTAAATAATATATATATATATACACACCACGACACATTTTGAGTGGTACAAAAAATTCACCCTTCCTTGACTGCAAAAAGCTCCATCATCCACATAGGCAGAAAGATTAGAACTTTCTAACTTTCTTTTAAAACCTCTAACCTTCCTGCCATGTGGAGCTTTTTGCAGCTGATGAAGAATGAGCCTTTTATACCACCTGAAACAATCATCCTGCAGTACATTTTTTTATTATTATTTATAAGTGTTATTTTCCAAAATTTTTAATTTGATTTTCATAATTATATCATTCTAAAAGAACTCAAAGCAAATCCATAAAATTAGAAAATATGGGAATAAAAGCTACAGTTGTATGTTCCACCAGTGATCACAATACCACTGCACTACTCAGGATGTTGAAATTATGTAATGGTATGTAAGTAGATATTAAATATTTAATAGCAATTTTCTTGAGAGTGTTTGAGATTTGGTATTTATTACCCTTCAGTTTTACTGCACTATAGTTTCTCTACAAGCTACCTCCATTTCATCAATATCTGTGACACCAACATCTGAGCCTACCTTGTAAATCATGACAATCAAATATTTCTTATTAGAATTTGATGACATTGTTGCTTCAGCATTTTAAAAAAGAGCACATAACAGTTATCATGATTTTGTTATTATTTTTATTTTTTTTTAAAAAGGCCTTACAGACTAATTGATTTGAAAATCTTAACAAATGAAAATACAACTACAAATCCCACCCCCAAAAAAAATGTAAAAGGCTATACAATACATACCAAGTTATGTGCACTCTCTTCTAAAGAATATTTAAAAATTATATCCAAACTTTCTTAAACATGATTGTCTACTAACTAGTAACAGACTAAACTTATGACATAATCAACCATACAATTTTTCATGGCAACCTTCGTCTTATTTTCTCTTTAAACCTTTCAGTTGATACAGTTCCTGATTGGACATGGGATATATAAATGATAGAGGATTCTCAACAAATGCTCATTTTTCATACAACAGTCAAATCCATAAGATAAGGAATAATTTGTGCATTCAAAATACTTCGCGGAAATTTTGTTCAAAATTTCTGACATTTTAATAATAAATAACAAATGTATACACCAAAAGAAACACTGACAGATACAATAAAAGTATAGATCTGCTATCTTTATCTTAAGTGCTACAGTGTGCATAGCAGAATTTGTGAAAAGTCAGTAACAGTGCAGGGTTCTAACTAGATTGCAGGACTGCGTGACTCCCACAATGCCACACTAAATCCCACTTAATACTTGCAGGCTTTTCCCACAAGAATATCAGATTTATTTACATCACACATGTATATCAATTGACATATTACCAATATTAACAAAACTAAGCAAAGTCCTCCGGAGTGATACTGCTGATTTGTCAATCAAGAAACCATGCATTGGTACTGCCATCGTATAACTAGGTGTACTAAAGTGTGACAGTGGGGAGGCGAAAACATACTTCTTGGAAAATTTAATAAACTGTGACAAAATAAATAAAATGTCTTCAAATACTAGTAGTACATTTACTACCAAAGATAATGATGCTGAATTAATAGATATGAAAATATGTAGACCTGTATCTTATTCTGTTCTGAAAGAAAGAATGGTAGATAATGTATCTATTGAAAATCTACCCAAAATTATGAAATCATTAATTCAAGATATAATAGAAGGTTTAAACAGCAGATTTTCAGAAGATTTATTAAACATAATAAGTTGCTTGGAAGCATACAATCCTTTATGCTTAGGATCTTTAGATATTTCAGAATGTAAAAAAAGAGTGCAAAATTTAGGAATGCATTTTAATACTTACTAAAATCTGATGAATTATTAAAAGAGTATGATGATGTTTAGGTTTTATTAACAAATAGCTATTAATCTCGAAATTTTAATAATGTTGCCAATGTGTTTCTAAATTCTTACTTAGAATTGTATCCCAATACTGTTAGAATTTATGAGATCTATTTAGTTATTCGAATAAGCTCTGCTTCTGTTGAATGGTCTTTCAGCAAACAGAACAGGATCAAAAATAAGTTTCATATAAGTTGAGCACTAAAAATGTGAGTAATCTTATACACATCTCTGATGAAACTACAGATGCTAAGTTGTTCGATTTTGATGAAGTAGCTACAATATATTATGGGGTAAAGAATTGCAGATATCATTAAATTGTATTGTTATCAAAATCAGTTGTATATTATATTGCTAATTTTGATATTTATAATCAGCAGCATTGTATTTTTGTAATGATAAAATTCTGCTTGTAAAATGTGAGTTTCTTTTTTTTTTAATAAAATTTTTGAATTCTCACTCAGATTTAAAAATCCCACTTAATTTTGAAGCTAGAGTGGGAGAACCTCATCCAACTTTTTTCCCTAGTGTGAACCCTGCAGTGTATTAGAAAAATTAAACAAGCACTGCTTTTAAGTAAAGCAAAATCTGAATATGAAACTGAATCATCATCACCTATTACAGATTTGTGTTATAAAATTAGCAATATCCTTAAATGTATTAAAATATAACAATGGCCACTGAATTTAATAAATCAGTTAAAAACATAGATGAATGATATAGCCAACAAATTAGTTGTATCAAACACTGCTAATTTATTCAAATACATGAAATTAATGGACAAAAAATGTTTCATCATCTCAACTAATTTACTTTTATAAAGTTGTAGCTGTTTGTTAGTGGAGTGAAGAATATTTTGCTTTATCAATAACAATAATTGTTATTTATAAAGCAAATGTTGTTCAAATTGTTCAAATATTCACAAATTATATTTGAGAATTCTGCATTATACATTTAGTCTTTAAATATGAAAATTTTCCTTATCAGTGAACACACTCCTCATTTGCAGGTATAAAGTAGTAGTTATGGTGTATGGTAACTAAAGGCTGGGCTGTACATATGTATATAAATCATTTTTTTCAAAGACTACAGAGAATGAAATAGACTAACCAGTAGCTAACACTAATGCAAGAATACCACCAGTGCTCGTTCCTGCTACAAGGTCGAAAAACTGAACAATGGGCTTTCCAATAATCCTTTCCAGCTCATCCAGCATCTGAATAAGAACCATACCCCTGATGCCTCCACCATCAAGACTTAATACCCGAAGACTTGGAGCATTATCTCCAATCTCCATATTGTGAGACTGTGTGGACATGTTATAAGAGCAATTTAAGTTTTCATTCTTAGCACTGACAGTAGCAAGAACCTCTTCAAATACTGAAATTAAATTATTTTAAAGTTACAAATATGCACACAGACCTATATTATTACTTAAATTCACTGACAGGAAAAAAAAAGAGAAAAAAAAGCTTAAACTATCAAAAATTTTAATTATAGAATAACTGTATACAAAATCACATTTTTTAATTATATCTTAACATCAAAAAATAATATAAAAATAGCATCAGTTAAAGTGATAAATTATAAACATCCTCAAATTTAATATGTTATTCAGTAAATATTATGATAATTGAGATTAAAAAGTATACTTTAAGAAACTGATTTTTTTTTTTTTTTTTAAGGAAAATGAACCACCATTATAAATACGTTCATATGTTAATTATAAGAGGAAAAATATTTAAAACTTGAAACAATTCATAGTTTGTATCAACAAATTGGACAATAGTGAAGCTATGATCATGACAGAAGTTCACTCTCTCTATTGTTATAGACAATATTGTTCTGTTTTATGATATCTCACAGATGAATTAATATATTTCACACAACTACTTTTTACACAAATTCCTCATATTAATCAAGAGCCAATAATTTCGAAAAACTTTAAGACAATACCTGGTTAGGCAAACTAGCTTAGTTAACTTATCGTCAGCAACAATAAGTCAACAAGCCAACTATCATCAACAAGCGGATCAGGGCTGTGCAAACTGAAACTAGCCAATAGGATTGGCTGAAAAAATGGAAGTTCAGAAATTTTTTAGTGATAGTGCCAAAAATGTGCCTTATTTCATCACAGTATCCAAAATTTTGGCTCGATTTAAAAAAAAAATAAATAAATAAATAAATAATCATGGGGTGCCAGGGACCCCTAGTTTCTTAATTTTGTCAAAATTTTCAATTTTTCTTTCTTTAATAGAAAAAGTGTTCAAATTATCTAAATTCTTCAGAAATACCAAAAATGATCCTTGCTCATCTAAGATAGGTATACAAAATTTTGGCCTGATCAAAAATTTTTTTCATGGAAGACAGTGATCCTAAGTCCTTCATTTACAGATTTTTCAATTTTTCAGCTTTTCTTTTTTTAGTGAAGAATGCATTCAAATATCTTGTAAAATGGATTCTTATAATTCCTATTATTCATTGGGCTTTTTTTTTCAGTGCTTAATTGTTTATGTAATAAAGTAGCATGAGTTGAACATGGGGAGGGGGGGGGGGGTTACAGGTACCAGACTGAGCCTGTATCAGCAATGGGATCGCACATGGTGGATTTCCAAGAAATTGTCACTCAAACTCATACTACATGATTGACTCCCCATTTTTAGGAATCAGAACTTCTCTCTTCGTTTCAATCGAATGGCATCTAAGCATTTGGAACTGAGTCATCAATGACCAGGAATTTGGAACAATACCTTGTGTTTCTCTTTAACAAATGTTTGAAGTTTTTTCATTCATATGCATTGTCTGGAATATTTGCATTTTCATGCTTTTTTGGTTATATTAGTTTCGCTGATGATGATTTTTTAAAATTAATTTATTAACAGTTTTTCATAATTATGGCTATGGCAACATATTTGAAAGATTTAACAAGAGGAAAAGTGAAGTGCCTTGATTTTGGACATTCCGATTTGTTGGATGAGAACATTCTACCATTGATGTTGTAATGAAATACAATTTCTCCTATGATTGTAATTTCAGGTGCTAGCTTTCAACAAATAGCACTTACTGCTAGGTTCCTTCCATTTTCTTCTTTCAGTTTCTGTCTTAATAGATCTGAAAGAAGATAACAGAAAGAACCCAGCAGTAAGTGCAATTTGTTCAAAGCTAGCACCTAAAATTACAATCATTTGAAGAAAAGCTTCAATTCCTACTGTTTCTGAAAGACATGTCAAACAAATTCTAATGTCCCTTATACCAAATACAAAAATTTTCTAAAATCTAAAGGAAAGATAAGCTCTCCTTTCGTGACAAGTGTCTGAAAGTTTACAAAGTTGTCATAAAATCTGCTTGACCTTGCTGCGTGTAAATGTTCTGACTTTTCAATTTGCACATGTAAGAGATTTAAAAAAGTTTCTGTAATGGAACAAGGGTTCTTGATTGATCAAAGAATTCAGAGGAAAATGTCTTAAGACAGTGTTTACAAAGGTTCCACTCAGAAACTGAGAAGAACACTTGTGTGAAAGCGATTTGAAATCACAGAAATGTAAGATACAAAATAGAACAGGCATACATCAAAACAATGACCCAAAATAAATGTTTGCCTATCATGGAAAATGGCATTTCTGCTGAAAGTTATGAGTAAAAGGACCTTATAGTAGTGGAAACTGAGAATCCTAAGCCTTCAATGTCCCAAATGAGAATAAAATTGTCATCTTTGACATTTATTTGTAACAGAACAGGTGTTTCAGATAGAACAGTGGACACAACAGCGAGTGCTGTATTCCAGGATGCTGGAATAATTATATCTGATATGAGTAAAATAATTGTGAAAAATAAAATCAGGAGGAAGAAAAAAAAAAAAAAACACCTAGAGAAGCTTGTAAAGAAATCCAACAATTAATTGAGAAAGAGAATTATAAAAAGTTTAGGTTTTGGTGGCGAGAAAGATATTATAGTGGTTTAAGGGGGGGGAAGGAAATAGTGTGGTGCTGTCACTATATTATCACTTTTCTTTGGTTAATGATTAATTTAATTTACCTCTACCCAGGACATTTTAGTAATTTAAGATCTTTCTAGTTAAAATTTTAAATAACCACTATGTAATTTCTTACTTTTGGGGGGCTGTTAATTATTTATTTTGCTTGGCAGTGTAAAGTGTTCTCTCTTTTGTTTACCTTTTTTTGTGATTAAATTTTCTCTTTACCGGCCGTTTTTCACCTTCAGGGTGTTTAAAATTAATATTTACTTTTAATTGCCGTTCTGTGGGTAATCAGGAGTTTAAAATATAGTGGCTGTACTTCATACCTCCCTTTTCATTAAAGTTGTTGCGATGGGATTTTTTATTTTAAATTAATTTTCGTAACTTCCCATAATCCCGCCTTTTCTTTATTTTATTACTTTATTTCTCCTGTTAGGCGTCTCCCTGTAAATTTTCAAAATTTTTCATCTTTTAAGTTTTGCCTGCAATTTCACACTATTGCATCATATTCTGTGCCTGTTGCATCAGATCTCGGAAATGACGCTAATCTTTCCCGCGCTTTTCTTCCGAAATTGTTCGAGAACTTTCTTTTTCCCCCACTTGCGGTCCCAGGTCGGACTATTCCGGAATGACTTGAGGTGCACTCTCGGCTCTGATTGACTGAGGGTAGCGGTTCCGGAGCGGTGGTGTGAGCGAGCGCGCGATTTTTCAGCAGTTACCCTTGAACGTCCAGACTAGAAGGTGGTGTTCTTTTTAGCTCTTGCGAGCTCAAGACTTCAAGTTCAGCTCAGCCTTGGGATGACTTGAGGCTGCCGTGCAAGGATGACCTGAATTTCTGTAGAAGATAGACCCTCGACTCCCATGATGATGCATTCAACCCCTGCATAAATGTGACAGCCGTGTTGATAATTTCTTTTTACTGGCCGCTGAACGAACCAAGCTCAGCAGATGTGGAGTGCGGATGAGATGACCTGCTAGGCCGACGCACATTCCAGCCCCCGCCGACAGTGTCGCTGATTAGCACATGGCCCGCCGTGCACACATCGACTGACATCCCTGCCCTCGATCGCCAAGCCGCCAGTGCCCATGTTATGGTGCGATGTTTCCATGCTTAACCATTTCTTGTTTTAATGCGTGTCCATGAGTGGCGCCTCTAGATGGGTGTCTGTTTGCATCATCTGCCCCCCCTTTTTTTCTTCTTTTGTTAAGGTGTCATTTTGTTCTTTTTTTTTTTTTTTTTTTTTTTTTGGACCATCGGTCATTCTGTAAAATTATAAAATACGGGATTGAATGTAAGTTTGTTGAAATGTACCATACTTTAAAGTGATAATTCGTTTACAATAGTAGCAACAAAGCTAAATATTTATAAATTGTGATTTCAAGCAAAACATGATTATCTTTTATATTTATGTTTTTGGTTTGCAACCATGGGTACCCAGGAGTTTAAATTTTCTTTTTATTACCAAAATCTATGAGTGTTATCTGATCTTTTATGCAGCACTGGAGCAGGTGTTAATTTGATCTAAATCTTTTGTAGTTGATTTAAATTAAGCTGTGAGTTGTGTCCTAGATAAGAATGTAAATTTCACCCTTTTATTTCACGGTTCATTGTTCATTGTGCTGCATATTATGTTTAAATATTTTATCTTGAATCTGATATGTTAAGTGGTTAAATAAAATATGTTTCAATCCCTACTTTTAGCTCTCTTTGCTTTGACAACATTCCACACTAAGGGCGACAAGAAAAATCCTGGGTTATTTCATTCATTCTAAAACACAACGCTTTTTCTGACTTATTTTTTGAACTGTGAAATCTAATTGAGGTGTTCCAAATTGGAACAACACCACAATAAAATCTATTGTGCAAGTCTCAGAAAAGCATATCTTTAATTGAAGAACCAGAATTAATATATTTGGGTAATGTGACTGTCTGAATAAATAAATAAAAGTTTTTTTTTTTTTTTTTTTTTTTTCCAAAACAGAAACATAAATATTACAAGTATCACAACCATAAGATGCAATAGAACTGTTACTAACACAGGTGATAAAAGTGGAACTATTTCATTGTCGGAAGAAGAAGCAGGGAAACCCTTACAATGACTTATATGTTTGTTTCATCGAAATCAACTACCTTTGTGACAGATGAAAAAACTACATGGCCAAAGAGCTACTCTGGTGGCAAAAGCTCTGAAGATCTGTGAAAAACAGCTATTGACTTTCAACAGATTGAAGGGAGTTTGCAAGATAATTTGTGAGCACTGGCAGGCTTCAGTAGTGATCAGAAGTATTTTATTGAAATATGTATGGCACTATAGAGCCATGTTTAAGTTTGGAAGGAAGAGGCGCCTTTTGATTCTGGCTAAATGGAAAAGAAAAATTTTTTTTACCCTCCGTTACGGCCCAAACTCCTAATCCAGTTGAAAAAAGGAGGAGCTCAAAGCTTACTAGTAAGTATTTAAAAAAAGGGGGGGTTCCTAAGTGCCACCAAATTTTTTATTTTTGTGCATTGTAATAAAATGGCTGGATCTAATAGTGTAAAAAGTACATGTTTAAAAAAGAATATCTACAGTAAAATGAAAAAGTTCAAAGAGCTGAGAATTAAAAAAAAAAAAAAAAAAAAAAAAATAGATCAATCAATAGATAAAATGCAGAACATAAACAAGTTAATTTTAGACTGTGCAATGAGAATATGACAGCCATCTGTACTTAAAATAAAAGATGAAGGAACTAATAACTGTAAACTTGGATGCTTATTATTCGTATTAATGATTCATATTGAAAAAAGAAAAAAATTAATTTAAATACTTATATAAAAAAAAAAACATGACTAAATTCCCATGAGGAATGTGAAGCTCTAGAAATAGCAATCAAGCAATGGCCCACTAAATAACTCTCACAGATTAAGCTCTAAGGGTAGTAATTTTAAAAAGTACTTAAATAATGGTGTTCTGTTTTCTTTGAACTGACTCCTCTTATTGTAGAGAAAAAGAAACAGCAAATGTTTTCTGAAATCAGAGTTATGTCAAGGGCAAATCCAGAATTTTTTTTCAAGCGAGGATGGGTGGTTGCACAAAGTTTGAATATCAATTCAAAACTATATAAAATAAACAATTGTTATCATTAACCCCATTTCACCGTCAGTAATTTTACTTTTCTTTCTAGAGGATGACAGTCCTTCCCTTAACCCCTGGATTTTCCCTTGCATTATCTCATTTAAAAATACTTAATATTCGAAACAAGATTTTTAGAATGAAAAAATTATTTTAAAATCAATGATATTTCTCACTAATTTTTTTTTTTTAAAGTTTTAATTTCCAAAAAGCTCAGCAAATATTTGAACTTACTGGTTTCAGTTTTTTTAGAGAAAGCACAATTTTCAGGTGGAATACCATTGAACTGGCCATTTATTTTGCAGCCATCATTACAAGATGCCATTGGTACTTTACACCTTTCAGCTCCTACAACATGCAGAGCATAAAGGATTTCCCCATGAGAACACTTCTTTTCACTGGCAGCTACATGTCGAGGACTTTCTCCTTTATTGTTCAACATATCTACATTAGCTCCAAATGTAATAAATGTCTGAACAAGTGATAGATCCCCATTCTAAAATTTGTGAATAAACACAGTATAAGAAAAGATAATAAAAAAAGAATATGGCACATGTATAAAAAAGAAACAAAGAAGGTCCTGCCTTTTTATTGCTCTCCAATTAAAAAAAATGCTTTTTGTTTATCTGTTTGCTTGTCTATGCAATAACTTTCACATAAACTGTGTATTTAAATGGAAAGAGGAGGGGGGGGGTGCACTTTTAATTTTGCTTGAATTTAATTTGAGTCTTTCATCAATTTACGTGAAAGTTATTGCATAGACAAGCAAACAGACCCGCAATTCCCCTCTCAGTGTTAATTTTCTCCAGTTATTTCAGTCTAAGGTTTATCACTGACAGTTAATTTATTATTTCTTCCATTGCTAATTCCAATTCAAATTTACATAAACCCATTGCCTTCATTCATCATCATTTCCTTTAAGTCAAGCTTGCATGCTTTATAACCTTCAGACTACTTATACCATTAATTTAAATACACTAGCTGAAGGGTGTATTCTTAATATGGAATATTTTTAACATTCATGTATACTATATACATTAAGATAATATGAACAGCCAACTCTGTTGGATTTACTGTTCCTTTTATTTGGCATTTAATTTAACAGTAATTTGTAAGTCATAGCAGGTGGTAATTATGGAACATTTTCTATCCAAATGCTGGTCATCATTTTTCTTTGTTTGTTTGCTTGTTTGTTAGGTTAAGGCAACGCTACACAAGGACGATCTGCCAAGGATGGTGGGTGCCTTGGTAGGAGGACTTTCTAAGGGATTCTAACGCACATTCACGTTACATCTGGAGAAAACCTACCAAAACTCCAGACCGCCTGTCTCTCTTACCTGGTGGACATTTAGATTCTGGCCCTTGATCCTGGATGGCTGGAACCACTTATCCCAAGGGGGTTAGACTAGATGAGTGATGAAGTAAAGCACATAGTGATTGGAGGGCTCTCCCAAAAAATTATTTTGGCCGAATAATCGATAAGTTATTTTTCTGGCATGCTTTATAACCTTCCTTCTAATTAATTTCTTATTTTTTGTAAATTATTTTATCAGCCAAAGTAAATTTTTGAGTGTTTAAAATTATGGAGTTCACAGATGGGAAATTATAGCTTACAGAAGTTAGTCAATTAAATAATCATAATATTTTCTTGTGATAATTCGCTATTTGGTTAGGGAATAACTTATGAATTAATGTTATGTATTTTATGTGTAATTAATTTGTTTATTTGAATAGATTTATTTATTTGAATAGTTAAAAGATTTAAGCAAAAATGGTTATTAGCACTCTAATTGTCACACAAATAGAAATTTTGTAGAGATGGTTCATAATAAGTTTCATTCCTGTTATTAATTTCAATAAATAAAATTATTCTATTTTATGAGTTATTTCATTAGAGTGGTGTTTAGTCTCTTTCACTATCGGCCTGAATGTGATTTGAATTTATTTTAGTAAATAATAAAAAACACAATGTACTATATTTTAGAAATGCTATACAATCATAATTGTTAAAATTCTTAGTATGATTAATTTTGTTTATTAGGAGAGTTTTTATAATATTTAGAATGTTTTCAACACACAAATGTTAAATAAATTGTTTGCAAATAAGTTTGAAGGCTAAGGGGGATTTCTGATATGGTTTCCGGGAGTGCCAAGTTATTGAATTTTGTGGTGTGAAAAAATTCTTTTATGTGTTTTGTATGTGTTGGTCATTTTTTGGGAGCTAAACTGATATTTTCACTAACTCGGATTTATGGAAACTCAGACAATCGAGACTCTACTGTATAAGATGACATGAAAAGTTATTATATGCAGAAAGACCTTTATAAAGGCAGAAAATATAGCTATGTGTCATTTAAAAATTTTCTTCTAATTGGAAGTACACTGTAAAGTCAATAGTTTTTAAGTCACAAGTACTTTAAAAAGTTTCTTTTTGATCAAACTGTGTGCAGTACTCATTATACAACACATTTAATTGGCATCAAAATTAAATAAGCATGTACTTATTATTATTAAAATACATGCCCAATAAGTAATTTCTGTCTATAGTTATTTAAAAATTATGTCTATAATAAAGTTCTCATTCTTTAAAAAAAAAATTCTTGTATATCTCTTAATCAAGAATGATAAACAATAAGAAAGGAATAAATTTGTAAATGCAAGTATTTTGAGAACTATTATAATATGTGAACTATGTTGAGAACTATGAAATGTATTTTAGTTCCCCCCCCCCCCCCAGTTGAGCTGCTAGTTTTATAAATTCTGATAACTTTTTCTTATTAGATAGTAAAGTACGTATCTGAAACAAAGAAAACACAAGGGAAATTTTGAAAAATGCAATATTATACATTACTTTCACTGCTAAATGAAGAGGAGTATTGCCCTCAGCATTTTGAATGTCTGCTCCAGCTTGATGACTTAGTAAAACAACAGCACAAGACAAACGATTTCGTTTGACCATAACATGCAAAGCAGTGTCCCCTTGAAAATTTCTGGTATTCACATTGCATCCATGTTCTATCAGCACTTCAGTCAACTTCATCATGAAAAGTACATAGAATGAATAAAAAATAAATAAATAGTCAATCAGAAATAATTTTCCTTGAAAAAAACTAGCTAAAAAATCTTATTTATTCTTTACAGCTAAGCATTAGACTGCTTTACATTTATGTGAAACAATAACAGTTTACAATGAATGTAAGAAAATCTGAATATGTAAGAATGAGATAAAGTCTCATTTAAGTTGATATAATCTCTCTAAATATATTCACTAACTCTATAACCATCAGTATATTGATAGACATCCAAAAAATCTTCATATTTAACAATAGAAATGAAGTCTGAAAGAATTAGCAGAGACATGCAATATGAGGAAGTCTCAAAAATAAGACACACAGAATTTGGTACTTATATTTTATACGGTCAGTCATTCCCATCAAATTATATTTTCACCAAATGGATATGCAAACTCTTACTAATAGTATCTAGAACCATTCCGTACAGTTTGTTTAACAAACAGCTCAATTGAACTAGTTCATTTGCAAACTAATCAAGACAAACCCAAAAATGTATACATTTCCTTAAATTAGAAAATGATATTGATTATCCAGAAATAAAAATTGAGCTACATAGCAATATTATATTTTTTTTATTTAAAAATTCACCAAGCTGTTTGATGCTGTCAAAATTCTATTTGCAGATTTTTTGCATTCTGATAAAATATTCATTCAAGTAACATTAGATTTTATTTATTTTTTTTTTTTTTTAAATCATTTATGAACTTTTTGAGGCTCTCAAATCTTTGCGATTTAATAGACATGTCAGCAAGGTTTTTCTTGCTACAAGACATTTAATCTAACAAACTTAGAAAATTTGAAAATGTCCCTGTTTTTGTTTGGAATATTTTAATGTTAAAATACTTCTAATCTAACACTAAGTTCACACAACATTAGGAATAAACTAAAAATATTTTTACATTAGAAACAAACTTAGAGATTAATTTTGAATGCTCATGCCACAACTTGCTATTTCAACCTATGCAAAGATCTTGCACAATGCAAAACCCAAAGTTAAATTAGTCAAAGCTTTTATTGTACGCACATGTATATACATTCATCCATCAACTTAAGCTATCCAAGATGGATGGCTAATCTGAATTGGCGCACTAAACCCTGTGTTGAGCTTGGGCTAAGTTTTCCTGCATCTAAATAATATACATCACTTTTGACGATATAAGACATTATCACAAATTAATAACTATGTTACATATTTATAATATACATTTCTACTCCATACATGAAATAAAATTTATCTGTAGCATAATTATTTTTTCTTGTATAACATATAATTTAAAAATTAATTTTTTCTTACATGTTTCAACAATGTACATTTCACAAATATGAGCAAAAAAAAAAAAAAAACAATTCTGTAAAACTTGAATAATATATATAGATATATATATATAACACTACGCTGAAAATAAATAAATAATAAATATTTCCATTTAAGTCACAAGTAAAAAGTTATTTTAAGTAAAAGAAAAAAAACTGAGATGAAAAAGTACCTCAGGAGTTTTAGACCAATGAAGAGGTGTACCTCCATATTTGATATCACTATTAAAAAATCTGTTGCTGTAGGTATCAAGAACGTCTTTCATACACCTAAAAAGTTCAAATCAAAACAATTGTGCATGTGAATATTTTTCTTAAATTAAGAAAGTTCAAGGAAAATTTTGAATATATGTAATTAGATCAAAACAAAAATAAATAAAATAAAATAAAGTAGATTTCTAATAATTTTTGTTTTCAAATAATTAATAATTATTACAACTACATAAAAGCAAAAGAAAATAAATGATAGTTATGTACTGATTCTAATAATTATTTAATAAGCAGAGGATAAACCAATAAAGCATGGATGGCAATAAAACAGGCAGCGTGGCACGTGTAGCTCTTGTAGGCCAAGTGGTGCAACTCTTATGCGAATAAAATATATATGCATTAGCATAACTGGGTGGGATAAAATCTTTTAAGGTTAGGTTTAGCCCACCCTCTATCATACTTACATACTTCTATGATTTTTTATAAAAAAGGACTGAGTAAATATAATCCAAACAGAAAGAAATTCCTTATTTTTTGGTCAAAAAACTACAAAGTTACTGTTTATAATTCTATCCATTATTTTTTTAGAATTCACAGCATGTCTTGCCTAATAAAAAAGGATTTTTTAAAAAAGTGAAAAGTTTCTGTCATCTGCCAGATTTCATATTGTTTAGAAAAATACATTTTTGAAAATCATTTCTTTATTCAATCATTTAAATCTACTCATAAATATATATGTGACAAATGTCCGGACACTCTCTTTGCAATGACTTCTTTTCCGAAAGAATGGCAGTCGAGGCTGGTTGAGGTTTAACTGGATCTTTATCATTTTCCATACTTGGCTGGAGAAGGACCGGCGACCTATCAACAAACTTGTTGTCTGTTTACTGGGCAGTTACTATCTCGAAACTTCCTCACAAATTTCGCGCTCCTGACCTACATACCCCCTAGTTTCCCAACTTGTTGCTAGGGGCAATGGGTGTTACCCATTCTCTGATTGTTTCTTTAAGGTGATGTCATTTACTTACTTAGCTCAAGAATTTTAGGATGGTCACTGGAAAAATTTAGCTTAATTCGCACTTTTTATTCTTAAGTGCTATCAAAATTTGTCACTGAAAGTAATATTTGTCCAGCCAAGAAACAAACTTTATAGGGAAAGTACTCTGTTTCACAGAGATTAAAGAAGGTTTTTCAGATGACTTAAAATTAAATTAGATTAAATTGTCCAACGCTATTTTATTATTACAAATATATATAGATATATATAAATAGTAAGAAGCTGTTTTCCTTTCACTATTCCTTTCCATATATATTATATTACTATAATTTGGAGAACTTAAATTTCATTATAAGGCATTTTCATTTCTAATGAAAATTCATAAAAAGAACCATCTACCTAACATAACAGCTTGAATACATACAGTCATTGATCCAGCAATAAAAAATTTGAATTGAAGTACAGGGTGTTCACAAATTCAGAAAGCGAAAAATATCAGCATTAGCAGCCTCACCAACATGAAAAAGTAGCCAAAAAAGCATACTTTTTCTCAATTTTAATAACTAAAATAGTAATATTTTTGATTAAATTTATTTTGAAAATTTATTATGGCTGTCATAGCATAATAAAAGCACAAGATGAAATTGATTTTTCTTTTTACTTGCTCAGAATATTTCTGTTGTATCTTGACCTATCCTACTCAAAGATTTACTAATTAAATTTTAACCAATTATCATCTTCATAATTCATACCTAGAAAAATAAATGCTTAATTTTAAAAGTGTTGTGACCGCAATATACCAACCAGGCTCTCGGCTTAACGTGTGAATGCTATTAGGCTAAATAAAAAAAATATTAAAACCTGAAAGAGAACTGCTGAAATAAAATTCACACGAAGTGAGATAAAAGAAGAGGAGCCATTTTTACACTAAAAAAAAATCACATTTATTTAATTAAACCTTTAATCTTTTACATTTGAAAATTTAAACTAGATAAATCTCGTAAAGCATGAAAATATTAAATACGTTAAGATGCAACAATTTCCCGTACCCCGAGCTGACATTTTCTTAAATTTTACCTAATGCTTTGTGCACATAAAAAAAAATTTAATAGAAAAAATTTAGAGAAAAGAGAGAGAGAGGAAAAAAAAAACTTATCATTGCTGATGTGAGGGGCCCCTCCTCTCGAAGATTAATTATTTATCTCGTTGCTCGATGATCATCGTTGTCGTTGTCCTCGTGCACCATTTTTTCTTTGTTAGTCAGGAATCAAGAC
Source organism: Cheiracanthium punctorium (assembly GCA_038373885.1). Taxonomy (NCBI): domain Eukaryota; kingdom Metazoa; phylum Arthropoda; class Arachnida; order Araneae; family Cheiracanthiidae; genus Cheiracanthium; species Cheiracanthium punctorium. The sequence goes on along the minus strand of JAWZYV010013324.1, from coordinate 61,242 downwards.
TGTAGCCTTCCGTCGGTGACGCCAGCAACCAAGAGAGAGATCAAACCCACGCTTCCACCTGCCTTAAATAACCTTTTTACTTCCTTGTCTGGCGCTTTCCGCTCGCAAAGTAGTTCGGTCGAAGATAAAATTATTATTGCTGAAAACTTGTAGATTTATTATTGATGAGCATTGAAACTTAAATTTTGACGAAGATAAAAAGGGTGAAAGTTGTCCTTATTGCTGTAACTATTGTAGAAATTCGATTTTAAAATTTGAAAATGCTTGGATCACAATATCAATATTCTTGCACCGTTGTTGTTTTCTTCTTTGATATAGTAAATCGAAGTATTGGTATCGATGCACGTAGTTATTGGATGTTATTAAAAATTAGAAAGAAGGTTAGAGAATTCCAGAAAAGATAATTATAGTGAAAGAAAAAAAAACTTAACTGTAATTACAACAACTTAAATTTTCTAAGGAACATTACCAGTTTCCCAACAAACATTATTATGAAAATTTTACTGTCAGCTCTAAAAATTAATTACCAGCCCTCTGAATGATGTCAGCTCTTACAAAACGTACTTTCATATATTTAAAATTTAAAAGAAAATTGTTGTACAAATTATTTTAATTACTTGAACACATATATACCATTACATTCTATTATGATGGCAACACGATCGCTAGCATCAACGATCGTTGTGTTTGGCGGCAAAATATAGTACAAGTAAATAAATAACTAAAAAAGTGAGTCAGCCATGAGTCATCAATAGTAATTTATCATATACCTTAATAAATTTTAAACACTTCATTATTATTTTATTTCCTTTATGAATACTGGTATATGGTGACAAAACAAAACCATCTTAATAAACAAAATGTTTAGTAATTTTAATTTTACTTGATTTAAAATTCACTAATTAAGGTTAGGATTTTTAATTAAGTAGGCTATTAATTAATTAAACTTTACTTTAAATTGAAATCATAACAAATATAATTAATTTAACTTTACTTCAAATTGATATCATAACAAATATAATTAATTTAACTTTACTTCAAATTGATATCATAACAAATACCTCCCTCACACGAAAAAAAATGTGTAACATTTTTTTTTTTTTTTTTTATTATTATTTTTTTTTCCCAACGAAATGTAACAGTAAACTTGAATTTACACACCCTAAGTAACCCGCCTAACTCCAAACTGTAAACCAAAATGTTGATTTACAACACAAAACAAAACAAAAAACTAACACAGTAGCTTGAATAATCTGTTTCGCATAAAAATAGTATACAATTACCAAAAAAATATCACAATAAAAGGAAAACAAAATTTAAAAAGAAATTGCAAAATACCTAACTAATACTACACAAAATATTAGCACTTGAAGTTGAAATGCATATCACAAGGGAAACCTTCACTACCCTCCAACATTCCGAACCATACCAAACTTTTACACATAACACAAACATATTCAATAATAAAAAAAATTTGTAGACTTTGGACTCTGATCAACTTCTAACTAGTGTGTTTAGCCTACAACAGAACCCTATTAATTGCCACTTTGACAAAACATATAAAATGATTTATAAGGATTTTTTTTTTTTTTTTTTTTTTTTAATTAACACTTTGCTATATCTAGGTGAAGAACACATTAATCAAACCCAAAATATTCACATTAGATGGTTAGCTACTCCATCAATAAATACCTTAAAAAATTATGATCAGCAGCAGATATATTTATGTTGGGCCCAACAAATTAGTGTTAAAGTTATATTATATACTCATATAACATAGTAGAGAATCGATTAAAACAATTAACTCTTAAATCATATAAAATATAAAACAAAATGACACATAAAATGTTCACATTATAACATAAATTCGATTCTTGGTGATAAAAGTTCATGTCCTCACAAAACCGTGCTGTCTCGGTCTCAAATTATATTGATGTTTGGTGGCCTGTCCCGTGCTTGGAGGAACCACAGTCTGTGGTGGGGTCTGGACAACTGGAGCAGAGCTTCCTGTCGTGGACTGCTGTACATTACTGGGCAGCTTCCTGGGCACTCGATTGCTGTTCACGACTACTCTGACAGTTTTTGTATAGTTTTTGGGGAAAGGGCTGTCATTGAGATCTGGCGAATTTAAAATTACGTTATCTTCATTAGGAGCACTAGGCTCTTCCTCTATGAACTCTTCATCCAAGGATGGGAAAATGAGGCGATCTGGAATTTTGGTTAATCTGTCAACATGGACTTCTTGTTTATCTTTATGGTTGTATATGTTAATAATTTCATAATTGACTTTACTAAGTTGATTTTTAACTCTATAAACCCCTTTATTAAATTTAGAAAACTTTTTCCCTTGCCCAACTTTAATTGATGGCGTGTATAACATCACCAGATCTCCTATAACAATACCCTGCTCCTTACACACCTTTTTTCTATACTTTTCCTGTCTTTCTGCAGCTTCAACTAAATTGGCTTTTATGATTTTAAAACACTGTTGTAGACGAATTTCTAAATCTTCACTGAGTTCCCTCTGATCAGAATATGACCTCAATGGGGGGCTACTTATAAGATCTATTAGCAATACTAAATCCCTTCCATATATTAAATGAGCTGGTGTATCTTTTAAGGTTGAGTGCACTGCTGTCCTGTAGGCTAAAAGTGCAAAATGTAAATATTTGTCCCATTCATGGTAAGTATTGTCTGCTAAGTGCTGGAGTGCATTAATTATTGTGGCATTAACCCGTCCGTAGCTGGGTGGTAACTTGTACTAGTATGTTTCTTAATATCAAGTTTTTTATAAACTTTTTGTATGCTATCAGAAATCAAAGAACTACCTCTGTCCATTATCAAATGTTCAGGAATCCCATGAGTACATATAAACTTTTCTAACACCAAAGCAATCGTTTCAGTTTGTAAATCCTTCACAGGGTATGCTTCCACCCACCGGGTAAAATAATCGCCAATTACTATAATATGTTGATTGCCTGACTCAGTAATAGGAAGTGGTCCTACTGCGTCCATCCCAATTCTCTCAAAAGGCCGACTAGTTATTTGAATTCTTTGTAGCGGCGCTTTATGTTTAGCGTTATACCCTCTTTTCTCAAGATACGATCGGCAAGATTTGACATAATTAATGTTATGGTGTGTCATGTTCCACCAAAAATAGTTTCTCTTAATTTGGGTTAAAGTCCTCTTAATACCTGGGTGTGCTGTTGTTATCGAGTCATGTCCTAAGGACAAAATCTCACAAATGAGTGTCTTTGGAATTACTAGTCTATCTGTGATGGTAAATTTGTGACCCTTTGCTTTATCATTTACACAAAACAAAATTCCATCCCTCTTAAAAAATTTCATCCCATTTTGTTCAATTTCATTTGTGTCTTCTAACTTAGTCAAAATCTCTTGACACTTAGTATCTTGCTCTTGCAAATTCCTAATCCTAGCAGGGGGGAAGTTGTTTGTTGTGAATTCAATGACATTGACGGGTTCTACCTGAACTGTTCATGACAAAGTATCCGCAGGCACATTCATTTTTCCAGGAGTGTGAATTACTGTGTAGTCATAATTTTGAAGCGCTAGTATCCATCTTGTAATTCTACCGCTATCCTTAAGTTTGAGTGCATAGGAAAGTGACTTCTGATCACAAAAAAGTTTAAAAGATTGCCCATACAAATAGTGTCGAAAATTATTTATTCCCCAAACGACCGCTAAGGTTTCCCTTTCAAAAACACTATACCTAGTTTCGGCATCGTTCAACCGCCTACTTGCATAAGCTACAGGATGTAATTGTCCATCCTGGCCTTCCTGACTCAACACAGCTCCAATAGCGTACCCAGAAGCATCTGTATGCAACACGAATTCTTTCTTAGTGTTTGGTAAAATCAGACAAGGATAAGAGATTAATGCTGACTTTAATTGATTGAAAGCATTATTGGAATTTTCATCCCAAACAAAATTTACTGATTTTTTTGTTAATTTAGTCAAATGTATTGCTATGTGGGCGAAATTCTTTATAAATTTGCGATAGAAATTACAAAGTCCTAAAAATGACCGAACCTGCTTTTTGTTAGTTGGAATTGGAAAATTTTGACATGCTCCACACTTCTGCTGCCAGGCAAGATTTTGCCGTCAGTGACCTGAAACCCAAGATAAGTAATTTTTTCTTTAACTAATACCTCCCAGCTGTGTTGACATTTTCCCGGATTAACTTTTAAATTGTGCTCGCCTAATCTCTTGAATTCCATGTCTAGTTTTTCGAGGTGTTCATCGAACGTGTTTGATGCGATTATAAGGTCATCGAGGTAAGTATTAATATTCCACTCCTTTAGCCCAGCTAATACTATTTCTAATAATCTTTGAAAGGACGACGCTGCATTTTTCAAACCCTGAGGGAGACGATTCCAGTGAAAAAGGCCAAATTCGGTGGTGAAAGCAGTCTTATGACGATCCTTGGGATCTAAATTCATTTGCCAATAGCCTGAACACAAGTCCAAAGAAGAAAAATACTTGGCTCCTTCTAATGAATCTAATAAATCCGAAATTAATGGTAAAGGAAAAGGAAGCGGTTGTGTTTTTAAATTTAATTTCCTATAGTCACACACTAATCTATACGCGTTATACTTTTTCTTAACTAACAGTATTGGGGAAGCATACGGTGAATCACTTACAGAAATTATCCCGGCATCCAAAAGCTGATTAATTTGAATTTTCAATTCCTCTCGTAAGGGATGTGGGGTTCTGTAAGGCTTCTGCCTGACTGGCAAATCATCTGTTAGGTAAATTCGGTGAGCTATGGTGTTGCAACCCGTAAGTTGCTTTACACTTTCAGCAAAAACACCTTTATGTTTAATTAATAAATTTTTTAATTTAACTTTTACCTCGTCTCCTAAATGAGCCAGATCAAATTTACCTCCAAAAATATCATTCTCATCTTCATAAAATTCCTCCGCCATGTTTACTTCTCCCATCAATTCATTATTGTCCTTATAAAATTCCTCCCAAACGCTTACTTCATCGCTCTTAATTACCTCAATAGGCTCTATGTTTACTATTTTGGTGTCTTTGTTAATGTGAACAGGGTCGTTAGTAAAATTAGCTAGCTTAACAAAATATTCGCCGTTGTCATTACCTTCATTTACTGAGCTCGAGACAATCCACACATGACACACAGCATGCTTATGTGGTTGAATTAAGACAAAATCAGAAATCTTAAAATTATCTTTGGTAGTAACTGTCATAATTAATTCAGATTTAGGGGGAATGATACATTTATGTTTATTAAAACCTACTTGAAAATTTAGCTTTTGTACAGAATTAACATTATGTTTAGAAATTTGTTTATTTGACCAATTGAGTAAAAAATTTTCATTTGAAATGGTAGTCTTAGCAAAATTGATATGAATTTGATTTTGAATAAGAAAGTTCGAACCTAAGATCGCATCATAATTAAATAAATCTGTATAACATACAAAAAATTCTATTTCACACTTAAAGGTCCCTAATTGAACTTCTAACTTAACTTTTTGGTTTAAGGTTACTAAATTTTGTGCAATGCCCAATACTTTTAAAAAACAAGGTTCTACTAATTTTATGCAGCGTGTGTCTTTCAAAGATTCCAAAACACTCCCCTTAATTATAGAAATTGAGGCACCCGTATCAATAAGAGTATGTATAACAAAATCATTTAAATTAATTTGTATAATGGGTAAAGTATAATTGGATTCCAAAGTCGCAATCCCAGTGCACTCAAAAGGGGAATTCAAGATCAGTTGAGTGTCCCTGTCTTGCCCCTGATTTAGTTTCCCTGCCTGTCATTTCCATTGGGTCTGTGTTGATTAAAATACCTTGATCTACAATCGCGACTATAATGCCCTGGTTTTCTGCATTTAAAACAAATTATACGATTGTTACCGTTGTTAAGGACTAATTTATTCAATCTCTTTACTTCCTCTTGAAGATCGCTAACTCTTTTATCAGTCTCGAAGATGCTATTTTGAACCAAAGATTTGATTTCCCTCAACTCAGTTTCAATAGCGGACGGCTTCGGCTCGGTGTCAACAATGTTGACATTCGCGGAGGCTTTCTCTTACGCGGCGCATTGTTCCTCTTGTAAGGCCAGTGCCCAAATCTTGGGAAAAGTGTCATGGTCTTGTGCCATGATGAATCGGCAGACGGAAGGTCGAAGGCCTTGCAGACATTGGGAAACCAACATCCTTTGCCGAATGGGCTCATCATCGGGAAAGCAGTGATGTGTTAAACCGTTTAAACGTGATAAAAAACCCTGCATGGTCTCATTAAAACCCTGTACTGCCATTGTGAATTTTAATAGAGAACAATCTTTGTCGTTAGTGCCGAACCTGTCTTTCAGAGCTTCTTTAAATGTTTTATAATCATCAGATTTTAACTGAGGCTGCGACCTAACAAAAGCGTCCGCCTCTCCTACGCATTTAGTTTTGGCGACAAATAGTGTTTGTTCGTCCTTCCATGATGCGTGTTTGGCGATTTCTTCGATTTTGTCGCAGAAATCACTAATTGTAAAGTCAGGGTTATTCCCTGAAATCGGTGTTACTAGGGGGATAAATTCCCCAAAATTTACGGTAGTTACGGTTAAACGACGCGCATTATCTAAAGAGGGAAGTTCCGGGGTGGATGATCTACTGTTAGGCATTTTAATTTAAATAATTGTAACCCAAAATACTAAATAACTAATAATAATTATACAATCTACTAAAATCATTCAGAAAAAAAATTTGACGCATGGCTGATGCAATACAACACAAAAAACAAAAAAAAAAAATGGCTCATTTCATTCATCACATTTAATTCGCCGATCCAAATTTGAACGGCACCATTGTTGTATCTTGACCTATCCTACTCAAAGATTTACTAATTAAATTTTAACCAATTATCATCTTCATAATTCATACCTAGAAAAATAAATGCTTAATTTTAAAAGTGTTGTGACCGCAATATACCAACCAGGCTCTCGGCTTAACGTGCGAATGCCATTAGGCTAAATAAAAAAAATATTAAAACCTGAAAGAGAACTGCTGAAATAAAATTCACACGAAGTGAGATAAAAGAAGAGGAGCCATTTTTACACTAAAAAAAATCACATTTATTTAATTAAACCTTTAATCTTTTACATTTGAAAATTTAAACTAGATAAATCTCGTAAAGCATGAAAATACTAAATACGTTAAGATGCAACAATTTCCCATACCCCGAGCTGACATTGTCTTAAATTTTACCTAACGCTTTGTGCACATAAAAAAAAAAAAAAAAAATTTAATAGAAAAAATTTAGAGAAAAGAGAGAGAGAGAGAAAAAAAAAACTTATCATTGCTGATGTGAGGGGACCCTCCTCTCGAAGATTAATTATTTATCTCGTTGCTCGATGATCATCGTTGTCCTTGTCCTTGTGCACCATTTTTTCTTTGTTAGTCAGGAATCAAGACTGTAGCCTTCCGTCGGTGACGCCAGCAACCAAGAGAGAGATCAAACCCACGCTTCCACCTGCCTTAAATCACCTTTTTACTTCCTTGTCTGGCGCTTTCCGCTCGTAAAGTAGTTCGGTCGAAGATAAAATTATTATTGCTGAAAACTTGTAGATTTATTATTGATGAGCATTGAAACTTAAATTTTGACGAAGATAAAAAGGGTGAAAGTTGTTCTTATTGCTGTAACTATTGTAGAAATTCGATTTTCGATTTTAATTTGAAAATGCTTGGAACACAATCTCAATATTCTTGCGCCGTTGTTGTTTTCTTCTTTGATATAGTAAATCGAAGTATTGGTATCGATGCACATAGTTATTGGATGTTATTAAAAATTAGAAAGAAGGTTAGAGAATTCCAGAAAAGATAATTATAGTGAAAGAAAAAAAAACTTAACTGTAATTACAACAACTTAAATTTTTCTAAGGAAAATTACCAGTTTCCCAACAAACATTATTATGAAAATTTTACTGTCAGCTCTAAAAATTAATTACCAGCCCTCTGAATGATGTCAGCTCTCACAAAACGTACTTTCATATATTTAAAATTTTAAAGAAAATTGTTGTACAAATTATTTTAATTATTTGAACACATATATACCATTACATTCTATTATGATGGCAACACGATCGCTAGCATCAACGATCGTTGTGTTTGGCGGCAAAATATAGTACAAGTAAATAAATAACTAAAAAAATGAGTCAGCCATGAGTCATCAATAGTAATTTATCATATACCTTAATAAATTTTAAACACTTCATTATTATTTTATTTCCTTTATGAATACTGGTATATGGTGACAAAACAAAACCATCTTAATAAGCAAAATGTTTAGTAATTTTAATTTTACTTGATTTAAAATTCACTAATTAAGGTTAGGATTTTTAATTAAGTAGGCTATTAATTAATTAAACTTTACTTTAAATTGAAATCATAACAAATATAATTATTTTAACTTTACTTCAAATTGATATAATAACAAATATAATTAATTTAACTTCAAATTGATATCATAATATTTCCATGTTCTCTCTCACATATATACTCACACATCTTATAACATACACTGATGAACAGGGTGTCTAGAAGCGTCAGAAGGCAAAAATAGCAGTATCAGACACATACATGAAAAAGTAGCCAAAACAGCACACTTTTTCTTAATTTTAGTAATATTTTTTTACTAAATTTATTTCTAAAATTTATTATTGGGATAATAGCATCCAAAAGAAAAGTTAATACCACAAGAAATTCAATTTAATGGTGTTTTTTGCAAACCCCAGGGAGTCCCTATGGGATCCCCCCCTCTCTGGAGTTGTAGCTGAATGAAAATGACTGAGGAAAACGCGGGCTTTTATTTTAATTCTATCATTAAACTCAGTTGTGATACGTCAATGACATTTTGCTGTAGTTGAAATCAACAGCCCAGATTTCTTTCTAAACGAAATTCATTTATTGGACCCTAAAATTTACCCTTGAAAAAGAAAATAAAATTTTCAATTTTATCGATGTTAAAATTATAAGAATTAAACATAACATTCAAACCACTATTTTCTGGAAACCCATGAGCAATAAAATATATCGTAAACCATGATTTCAGTATACCCTCTCCTACAAAATTGCCGTCATTCATTCCTACTTTCAAACAGCCTTAAATATTTGTTTCAATAATCCACATTACTTGAAAAAGAAATTAACTTTATTTTTGTACAATGTTACAATTGTTGTTTGCAGAATATCCTTATCAGATAATTAAGCAAAGATTAAATGAACACATCAAGAAACAAAACACTATACACATTGGACAAAGGAGCAATTTTAAATTTACCCCCACTATCCCTTACTGTCAAAATATTAAAAATAAAATCATAAATTCAGCTTTGAATAAAGGCTTAAAAATCCCAATAAAACCCAATAGCAGTATTTTTAAACATATACATTCCAACAGAGACTTTGTTGATCCCCAAGAAACCCTCGGTATTTATCAAATTAATTACTTTTGGGGGGCCCTAATGAAACCAGATGTTGCATCAAATTGACAAAAAGAAAAATAAGAGAGGAAACATGAACATCTAAGTGATATTAAATTTGGTAAACCAGGGTGTCTACCACAAAAAGTAAGCTTGATTTCTTGACCTTTTCTTGACTTTTTCTTGACCTTTTCTTGACCATAACAAATACGAAACATATCAAAAATACATCGTGCCAGGGATGCAGAATATGTTCTGTCCAAAGATCTACGATTGGAGGAAATTTTAGCCATTTGGGGAAATTTTGCAGAAAAATATACAACTGATTTTGATTTTAACAATGAATTAAAAAATTCTTCAAGTTTTTCTTTTCCCTGCCCATTTTTAAAGTGATTTTTTTTTCAACTTTTTCACTGATCAGCAGTTTGCTTTCAGTTAACTTGGACAAATTGCTATTTAAAAAAAAGAAGATTTGCCATTGATCGCCGTAAAAAGATTTGCAATGTAGCTTGCACATTGCAAATCTTTTTACATCTATGGTAACACAGAACATATGGAAGTCTATAATATTCATCAAACTTTGGGGAAATTGAAGTTATTAGCTATGAAACATGGGGATAAGTGATAATTATCATTGGAATCCAAGTTATTGTTTTTAAAAAAGAAAATGTGGAAAATAATCAAAACACTGAATTTAATAGGGAATGAAGGAAGAAAAAAAATTACTCTAAAATGCAACAATTTTAACCTTTTTTTGAGGAGGGAAGGTGGATAATTGATATACTTTCCTCAAGGTTTGAAGAGATGCATACTTGCCAACTTTTGAAATTCTCAAGGTGTAAAACAACACGCAGTTGACATATTGAACTATTGTCAGTTCACTATACAACTATTTGGCAGACATCCTTTTTGATGATTTCTGCTAAATAACATGTAAATGACATTTTAAATGAATTTTATAAATAGCAAACGAACAGTATTTTAAAGTTTTCTTATGAAATAAACACGTGAAAAACTGTTAAATTTGTCTGTTTTCATAGTTTAAATAGTATAAAATAATAAAATTTACATAACACACTTAATATATATTTCTTAAACAAAAAAGAAAAAAAAAAGAAGCCACAGCGAACGGTTTTAATCCTCGCCTCAGGTCGGGAGGGAGAAGAGTGGACACTCAGCAGATGCCCCCTCCACTCACACACCATTGACACGAGGATAAACAAATCAACTTCCTTTCTCCCAGGAAATCACTCGTGAAATCAAAATACAAATTAAGTTAAGAAAAGATACATAAAATAATTTCTCTCAATGAACTTAGCACAAAAAATTAGAAACTAAGAATTTGAATGAAATGGAAAAACCGTAGTTGAGTCGCAAATTGTGACCAAGTGCTTCATTTCTTGACCTTTTCTTGACTTTCGTCAAGAAATATATTTTCCCATTTCTTGACTTTTCCGTGACTTTCGTGACCTTTGCATGATGGTAGACACCCTGTAAACTTAGCACTGCACTTTCCCCTTTGGGCTCAGAAATCTACAATTAAAATCAGCTTCTGATAACATTAAAAAACTCGCAAATTATAAAAACAGGGCATACACATTTTCTCGTGAATCTTTGGTAATATTAATGACATGACGCAGGCATCTCATGAGGACATCCTCACTTCTTGATGAAGAGACATCTTCATTAAGATCATCCCTCTTGATCTTAATGAAGATCTTGCGTCTTCATTAAGATCAAGAGGGGAGGAAAGCTGAGTCCCAGAGCAGTTGAACTACCTGAAGATGGCCAAGTCATACTTAGCCAAAATATATAGTTTTTAACAGCCCTTCTGTGGTAATTTTAAAATTTTTTTATCTAAAGACACATTTCAAGTCCAAGAGAAGTTTAATAAAAATGAATTAAAGATTAGATTTTTTTAATTGTTTGTTTAATATTACTTTACTCAGTTATTATTTAATAATGCATTGATACACTACACTTGAACACCTGTATTAGTGGGAATGGTGAATTTGTTTCCTATATGCCAAAATAGCAGACATTACTAACTAGAGATTTGATGTATCTTACATCAAATCTGAAACAGGGGCTACACTCTCGAACAGTGGCCTGAAATTACCATCAGACAAGTTTGTTCTACGATAGACAAGTTTGTTATACATTTCATTGTCAGTGAACAGAAGCAGAAAAAGCAAACTGCGAACAGGGTTTTGTAGTGATCTGTTGGAAAAAACAATGTGCTAAACGTTATTGCACACTTCTATTTTAATTTGGTAAAAATGTTATGTTCACGAAAGCAGTGCAGGGCTGATCTTGGCAAGATACATGCAAATTTCTGTAATTTTTTCTGTAGATAAAAAAATCTCCACCGGCCAGATGAGAGAGCCTCATGGGCCAGTTTGGAGAACCCTGGACAAGAGTACAGGGAAAACTCAACGCAGTGTGTTCCATGGAAGTACCAATAATTGAATCAATTCTTTCTTTGTTTGTTTGTTTTGCAAAATTAATTTGGGTAATTAATCTACCTTGAGGGAGAATCTGTACTGGTAATCGAGATTTCATCCAAATAATGCATATCACAGCTCAGATTCACATCAACGCCAGCTTTCAGAAACTCCATAACACAATCTGTTTTGTCAGCCATGCAAGCTAAATGGAACGGGGTGCAACCTCTGTTATTGAGCATATTGAGGATTGAAGCAACAGATTTCCGGCACAAAACCTTTAAATACAGAAATTAAAATGAAAATTATTAATACAAAAATAATTAATAATAATGCTTTTATTGAACTTGAACACAATTAGTTTCATTTTAATAGATAGATTTATAGTTTCTATTTCATTATGACTGTTAAGTATATTACTTGACTCAAGAACAGTTTTTAAGTCAGACTCAAAATAAATTTAGAAATTTTCTTTATTAATTCTAATACACAATCTGACAAATGATAGTTATACCATTAATGAATCATAAAGGGAAATTTTTAAATGCCTTTCAAAATTGGCAGAATATTTCACAGTTAGTGTTTTCATTAATCTATAACTCTTGCTTTATCATATGTAAGAGAGCATCAGTAATTTGTTTATTCTTTCAGCAGTTTACAAATATTTTTTTAAAAAAAGCCTTTAATTATTAATAGAGCTTTATTATAGAACTTCTCAATATAATGAAATAAAGATATGAATGCAAATAATTTGAAATTTTTATATTCTTAATTTCATTAGTATAAATACATCAACCAAGTTTTAACTTAAAAAAAAAAAAAAAAATGAGGTTTTTTTTTTTTGTTGTTGTTGTTGTTGTTGTTTTAAACTCCACAGACACTGAATTTTTCAAGTTGACATTCAGATTACAAAAAGAACATTAAATAAATTTTAAAACATTAATACTTAACATTTTTTACAACATAACAGAATGCTAACATTAAGCATTAAAATTTAATAGAAAGAACTTTAATACACATGCAAAACGATTGTGCATGTGGCAAAAGTGTAGTATTCTACTTACTACTGCCGTGAAAATTTAGTTTAGTAAAAAAAAAATTAGATTTTTGTCCATTGCGTTGTGACCGATAGTGTAGAAAATAACCCAATGATCTCAGCCTTGCCTGAAGTGTGTGTTAGAAAAGTGGTAAAATAAACACAGAGACATCGCATTAGATCACCAAATCACAAGTTTTATTTAACAATAACAGGGGTAAACAGCTAGTGGCCTCGCGACATCAGAAAAAGAAATGAAAAGTAAGTAAACACAGCGCAGGGGTTTTACAGCGCGTGGTGGAATTGCTCAAGGACAAAAAAATACTAGAATGCTTTAATTACCCAATTGTTAGCCCTTGTAGATTTAACAAAAAATAAATAAAAGAAAAATAAAAGAAAATGCATAATAAAGTTGTCATGACAAAAGTAGCTCGATTGGATCCAAAATTTAAGTTAAAGGCTCTGCTGCAGCATAAAAAAATTATCCTATCTAAAAGTAAAAAAAAAAGAAAATTGGGCAAACAAGTCCCCACCTTTCCCTAGCCTCACAAGGCATCTGATGAAAATCCCGCATTAAATCCCTATCTATTACTTGAAACCCCACCTTTACAATCCAACAGGTTAGTTTAAACAATTGCCAAAATAAAGAAATAGAAAACAAAAAAGGGAACTTTGCAATTTTTACACCAAAGGGTGCAGCAAAATACAATGATGTGCAGATCAACGCAAAGAATCACAGAGATTAGCATAGGCCAAACCAGCATTTAACATGGCATTTACATTTATCATATTAACAAGAGAAAATTAAACATTGTCACTGGAAGTTACACACCAGAATAGCACACCAAGTAGAAAAAGAAAGTTTAGCATTTGATATTAAATCCCCCCCCATTAAACATTATAAGAACAAAAAGGATAGTTCTAGCACAGCTTGAAGCATGAAGTCGCTGATCCAGCTCCTGGTGGAGAAATGGAAGCATGGAAGATAGAAAAAGGGTAATGGTTAGATCTCACCCACGGATCCAATGGCAGGCCTGGTCTCGGCGTTTCAGGGAACCAACGGTCGGTCGCTGATGGCACCCGAAGGCAGCATCTTGGTCTCTCCACTGGTCAGGGAATTCCGGCCGGCTCAATCAGGCGTCGGGGACTTCGCGTTCCAGACAACACTAGCGGCTCCCGGTCTGGGCAAAAGGTGATCGTAGTGCGAGACGTCAAATCCGGTAGCTGATTTTCATCGCAGCTAATGAAAAACACAGGGGGGTGGGGGCCTTACGCCCAATTCGCATCCAAAGGTGGCAGTTGGTGTCGCATCGGCATGATGGCCGAATCGAGGCAGTCGGCCGAAAAAAAAAGGAAAAAAAAAATTTACATGGTGATCATCGAAATTTAAAAGGAAGTTGGCCCTCTGGCCTATGTGTAAACACTTCACATCGTGATTCTTGATGAAGTGACGACTGTTATGCCGTGCTAGGCCCCTAAAATGCTGATGAAAAATAACCGGTCAAGAATACGTCCTCGCCCCACCACACCAGCTCTCAGAATGACGCTTTTCGCCCCACGCGTGGGGAGCTTCGAAGAGACGCCGGTCGCGGGGACCAATCAGAGCGCGCCATCTCAGCCGGGAAACTTCGAGAACATTCGATCGACGGGGGAAGGAAGCGAGAAAATAAGAAAATGGCGGCCAGCAACTACTACACGCGGGAAGGAAACGAACTTGGCCGAGAAGAAACACAGGCAAGAACGGCCATCTTGAAATGGGAAAAAAAACTTAGTTGATCATAAGGGCCTTAAAAACGTTATTAAATTTCCTAAAATTTTAGCGGGAGATGGCCAATCGTCCGAGACAACCCTGGGTAAAATTTGGAATAAAAATTAAATTAGAAGAGAGTAAAACTAATTAAAAACCGGACATGAACAAGAGATATAGCAAGAAATGAGTTAGGCTATTGAAGAGAGAGGGAAACTTAATAGTCAGCAGAAAATCGACAGAATTTACCTGATAATTAAAATTACACCTCCGGAGACCGGGCAAACAAAGGCAGAATTAATTTAAAGAAAAGGTAATTATTTAAAAAAAAAGGTCCCAACAAAAAAAGGGTAATTAGTAGTAATTTAAAAGAGGTTAGCTATTGAGTTATAGAAGAAGAGTCATCCAGACCATTATATCTCCTGACAAGAGGTATTTAAATTAAACTTCCAAGTTAATTACAAGTATTAAGAAAATAAATAATTAATGGTTAAAACAATTAAAATAAAAATTACTGCTTTTGATTTGTAAAAAAACATTATCCCCCAAAAACAATACAACAAAAGCAGGGGTTGAAAAATGTTGTAAAATCTTAGGAGCCAGCAAACATTTTTAGGAGCCACATAAATATGGAATTATATTAATGATAAAAGAGAAAGCTAGTTAGCAAGGGGTATTTTTTAGTTGCATGGGCAGCCAGTTTTTTTTAGCTCTGGGCAAAAGTATTACAATCTAGGTCAACAGTTCCTAACCTTTTAACATTGTGTCCCCTTCAACAAAGAATAACTTATGATGGTGCCCTCTCCCTCGAAATTCCTCAGCATACATATATTTTTTTATTCTTCAACAGTGAACGTTCAGTTGCCTTTTCTGCAAAATAACGTTAACAGTAAAGTTCGAAAAAACATTTTAAGCTAAAATCCATATGTTTTGGAGTAAAAATAACAATAAGATGATTTTTAAAAACATGCATTATCACTTGCTCTATGCTTGTTTATCTCATGGCAGAGGTTTGCAGGTTGTGCAACACCAGCCCCCAAAAGGGGGAGGATGCCCTCACTGGTTGAGAACCTCTAATCTAGATAAATCAGCCAAAATAATGCAAAAGATTTTTTCTGGAAAGTTTTACTTTAGAATGTAGTAATGCAGAGTAAAGCAAAGACTATATAGGTAAATAAATAAATACCTGTATAATATCTCGGGTGGTTGTTGCAGCATAATGAAAGACAGTATCACCATTTGAATCAGCAATATCAAGGCGAGCATCTAAGTCTACTAAACAAACAACAGAGCCTATCTGTTGAGCCTTCACAGCAACATGCAGAGGAGTCATTAAGGTATCTTCACAAGACATATTTATTTGGCTACAATAAACAATAATTATAAACATTTCACAAAATAATTTTAGGTAAAACAATACATTTGTTTGATATAAAACAAGATGACCAGCATTAGGACAGTTTGATTTATCCAAACTTTTTTCATTTAACTTACAAACACCATTTTCCAGAATGAACAGATATAAGAAATAAATCATAATTAGCCATTATTTAACATTAAGGATCAAATAATGGCTAATTTCACTTTCAAAAATTATTTCTACATAAGTAATATTTTCTAACAAAACGTTGGTTAATTAACCTAAGAAAAAAAATGTTTTCAGATTTTCTTTCCTCCCCTATCTAGACATTCTACAATGTTTCAGAATGTTAAAGTATTCAGGCATGCATCAAAATGTGTAGCTTATATAGATATTATAACATTTTATAGCTGATTATATAAGGTACTAGCTGGAACCCGTCGAATTCGACGGTCACTTTATTGACTGTAATATTCAAAAATAAATGGGAACGATCAAGAATGTCACCAAGGTCTTAAATAAAACTATCAGGAAAAATCAAAGAGCGACGCGAACGGAACATGACTTGTGACAGAAAGTAAACAAAAGGTTTCACGCCAGTTCTTAGCAACTGTACAATGATGATGAAATTATTGAAATCTTTAAAATTTGTTTCTAACTATCTTTATTAATTAAAAAAAAAAAAAAAGAAGAGTAGATATTAAATGACGAATGAGCAAATACAGTTACAAATTCTAATTGAGCATTTCGTTGAAGACAATATTTTGGGTAAAGTCATCGACCACACGAAACGTCCAGGGGAATTCTTTTAAATGATCTTGACTGCCACAGCATTCTTTGATCTAACCATTGAAAGAGTGACATACAACATTCCATGAGAAAATACGGGCGCAGAAAGGTAAACGCCAAAAGTATGAAGCGAAAATAGTGAAAAATTTCGGAATTCTGCAAGAGACTAATCCACCAAATGGCGATCGTACACTCCCTGCTTTATTTGCCTTTTCTCCAGCTACACTCGATGGTAAAGATCCAGTATCAGACCGAAAACTGAAAAATTAAAGAAATAAAAGATAAATCGCTAACTAAAGAAGGAGTTTATAACTGCCGTCAATGTCGTTAAAAACCACAGTGTATTTGTATGGAGAAAACTTTGAAAAAAATCTGAAATACTTTCATATTTTAAATACTCAGTGCTGTATATTAAAAGCGTATCATAATCAATGCGCCTTCCCTATTTTTCTTCCTTGTTTCATTAAATTGAAAAGTGTATTATTATTCATGGCCGTGCCGTATTTTTCTTCCTCATTCCACAAAACACTTCTTTGGAATCGAAATCTATAGCTGCTAGAACTGTTTTACAATCTTCGCCAAGCATATTCCAACTATACTTCACCATTTTAAATACTGTTTCAGAATGAGCATCATAATCCATGAGTGTGCTATATTTGTCTTTCTCGTTGCATAAAACACATCTTTGGAATTAATATCTATATTAAATTTGCCTACTAAAGCTATTTTACAACCATCGCCAGGCATGGTTCGGTTTTTAAGTTTTTTTTTTTTTTTTTTGCCGCAAACTTGGCGATCAATTATCAAAAATCGCAAACCTTGTCAGACTTATTCTCTCCCCCCCCCCCTTCCGCATTATGTGGCAAACACATTTAAAAAGATTTCCACCGCGACAGTTCATCTTTACAAAACCTGTCTACAAATCATATCAATAGAATCGAGTAGACAGTCTGGGCGTGAACGAAATAGCACCCTAGTGCTAATAAGCGATAAAGCGCTAAAATAAAGAAGGCTTTTTATGATAGCAAAATGTATTTAATAAACCACAATGTTATTTCTATGGCGAAAAATTGCACATTTGAAGTTCCGCTACGCCTGATCCCTTCGACTTTAAAAATTTTTCTCGTTAGATGACACATCTACGGACCAAGACCTTTTTTTAGACCTCTCAACCAAATTTTTACTCATAGCTGTTCTTTCAATTTAGTGGATACCGGAAAAACATGTTTCGAATTAATATATAGAAAAAATTAAGGAAATAAGCGATAAAGCGCCAAAATAAAGAAAGCTTTTATGATTTCCAGATGTATTTAATAAACCACAATGTTATTTCTATGGCGAAAAATTGCACATTTGCCGTTCTGCCATGTTTGATCTGTTCGAATTTTTCTCTTTTGATCACACATCTACAGGTTAAGGCCTTTTTTTAGACACTTTAAAAATTCTCTTACACCTAGCCGTTCTCTAAATTAGTGGATACAGTAAAAACACGTTCCAGATTAACAGATAAGGGGTAAAGCGTCAAAATAAAAGAAGGCGTTTTTAGCTGCCAACAATGAGTTTTAATAAACCACAATGTTATTTCTATGGCGAAATATTACCAGTTTTGGCGAGTTATCGCCAAGTTTGTCGTCAAAAAATAAGTCTCCAAGACTAAACTCAATTTGGCAATATCTGCTATACTTCGTGAAAATTTGGCCAAAGCCTTTTAATTTAGGATGCGATTAATTTTTATTTATGGTGAAGTAATTCGAAGTCAGTTTTCATTTATTTTATTTTTTTTAAATCGCTCTTATTCTAATCAGAATTTAGAACAACCCATTTATTATCCCTACACACTGTTGCCACATTTGCCACACAACATTTACAAACGGATGCAATTTCTAACAAATATTTTTCCAAATAAATCAAACCTTACGGAGCTAAGGCAATCATCTGCGTTAATAAACCACAATGTTATTTCTATGGTGAAAATTTGCACCTTTGCCGTTTCGCCATGCCTAAGCCGTTCGACTTTTTCTGATTTTCTCTTTTGATGGCACATCTACGGGCCGAGAGCTTTCTTCAGACACCTCAACCGAGTTTTTACACCCAGCCGTTCTCTCAATTAGGTTGTCGAAAGAAAAACATGTTTCAAAATAATATATAGATTACAAGATTAATGATCTATTTCAACGAAAACAATTTATAAACACTGTACATGACAACAACTGTTTTGAACAGCAAAGAGTTGCTAAAGTACAAAATTTTTGTTTAACAAAGTACAGACTCTATATTCCAAGCAGAACTCCTCAGTATTTATTATGCAATAGAATGTTTCAAAAACTCTGTATGATTCAGCCTTGATATTAAAAGATAGCCAATCTAGCATTTCAACAATATAAAATAACATAACTACCACTACAATAGCCCATAAAATCTTAGATAAACTAAAATGCCTAAATAAAACCATCTGCTTCAAATGGATAAAGACTCATGCAAATATTGTAGGTAATGAATTAGTAGATGGACTGGCCAAGCAAGCAGCACTAATAATAGTAATCCAATAAACAGTCAAATTTATAACTTTTTGTCAATAGATACAATCAGTGTCTCTCATCCCCATTTGCTACCAAATTTGAAATATACATTAAAATGAAATAAAATTAATAGCTGTCAATCCATATGGAATCAGTCAAAAGAAGGAAGCTTTACATACAATTACTTTAAAACACTTCTTAAGATTTATTACTCGAACATAGAAATCTCTATATTTTTTACACAATCATAGCCCGTTTTCATTATATTTTTATAAATTTAATAAATTACCAAGAGTATCTGCAATAATTTTGAAAATTTGATTCACTATTTCACAATGTTCACAGTTAACTAAGAAATATCACTTAAAAAGGTCCTCCTCACAAAATGATGAAACATCCCAAATAAATGATAGCAAATTTTTTATTACAGAAATATCAATTACTTGATAAAATAATTATGAATATATCAGAAACAGAAAATAACTAAGCTAAATATATTACCCAATTTCAAATAAGATCAACACATCTGGCTAGCAACTCTGCTTCAGAATTTTTTATCTCTACAGTTTATAATACACTCCAAAATATAAGCTTAATCGATACCATAAAAAAAGTTTTTATTTTTATCTTTTTTCTCTAATTCAAAATTTATTTACATGTCTGTTTAAAAAAAATTTCTAATATTATTTCTTCTGTTTGTTTCCTTCTTTGTGTTACACCAAATGAACTGAAAACTATGAACAACTTGCAAGACATATAAACTAATGTAAACTGTATAAATTGTTAAAACAGCAAAATAACAGTTAATATATACATATATATATGTCTGTAGTTTTGCCCAACTAGTTGCTGGAATGGTGGATTGGCTGGGTGGTAAAACACTTTCCTTTTGAGAGTAATTTCAAAGCCTTAAGCTTATCAGTAGAGTACACTCAAAGATTATATTGTGATACAGGGTTTCTACAGATTTCACAGCTTTTGCTTCCCTGACATCTATCACGCTCTTCCCTGACTTTATCTAGCGTGCTTTCCCAAATTTTGTGTTTCTATTTTTAACATTACATCCCTTAATTAAGAATTTTTTATATATTTTACCCCTTTTTTTACAAATAATAATAATAAATTAATCTATACAAGAATCTTAATTGACATCACTGGATTCTAGCAAAAACCATGTTTGATAATAATTTAGGATAAAACTAAGCATATTTCAACTGCAAGAGATTTGCTCATAAAGAACACATTTTAAAATTATTTATAAGGTTGAATGAGAAAATGAAAATAAAAAAATTTCTATACTTAGGTTCAAACAGCAAATATTATCTTGATTTTACCGCAAAATTCATTTTTTCTAACCCTTAATTTTTCTAATTTTCCTTGACCTTTCTTCAATTTCTGCTAATTTCCCTGACTTTTTCCCTAAATCCCTGACTTTCTAGGTCTGTAGAAACCCTGTAATATATTGTAATGTCATAACTACATTAAGAATAATAGAATAAATATACTTTGAATTATTTTTTACAAATAGCACATAAAATAATACCTTTGGATAATCTTGTTTTTAAAGCAGTCCACATAGCCACAGTGAGCAGCAACATGGGCAGCTGTCCATGTAGGCTTCTCTCTGATAAGCTGAGTAATGTTCTGGAGGGCAAATTTCGAAGTTGAAATATCAGGCACACATTGTATAAGCAAAGGAAGTTTATCACGGTATTGGCAGAATAAAAGCTGTCCAGCCACTTCATCAGTTGTTCTGTGAATGCTGCAAAAAGAATGTAAAAATAAATAAATTTCATTGTTTTTATAATTAATTTATGCAGCATTTTTTTCTTTAAAGATTGTACTGATTACATGTCATTTTATCTGTTGTCATGACTGCAGTACTAAAACATGTTTGGTTTACTATATGTAATCTCTGTCATATTCTAATCATCATTCAACTCTATCAGCACTCTCACTAGCAAAATAACTAAAAAATCAGAATTATTATGTGAGAGAAACTGAACAAATAGCTTTTAGGTTACAAAAAAGTAAATCAAACGTCAAAAATAATAGTTTCTTTTAAATAATTAATACCAACAAAAATATTTAATTCAGAAGAATCAAGTTAATTACTATAACAAACAAAAAAAAGTTCTTACTTTTATTTTCTGTATGGGATTACAAACACATTCAAAGTGTATAGGGATTGTGCTGATGAGTTATTCCACATATCTTACCCATCTTTTAAGCACACTTGTGCACACCTTTATGCCACTACAATATATTTATACATATTTTCATTGCTTTTTAATGTTTTTAAAAAAGACCCAGAAAATTTAGGGAAGATCTCTCAATAGTTAAGAGTTTCTGGGACTCACAAATTCAGGAAGCTAGTAGCTATTAGCAGTGTATACTAGGGGTTGCACGGATTTTTTCCCTCTTCTCTTCAAGAATCAAGTTTTGCAAGGGAAGAATTGTTTTTAATTCAGCATACATTCTTTTTGGTGAGTGAGAATCAACATTATTAAACTTCTTTTCAAAAAGATAACATTGCTCTACAAGAATAAATGATTGATAAAATGGCAATAAAGAAAATAAAGGTCATTCTGCAGCATCAATGTGTTATGTATGCATGGGCGGATCCAGAGAAACCATCTGGGTGGGGCTCCGTTTTTCATTAGGATGATACATTGATTTCCCAATACTTTTTCTCCCAATGTATAATTAGACATGGTATATCACAACTCAGGCCTCCCAGCAGCAAAAAACGGAAATATAGGATTTTTTTAAAGCAAAATATAGGACAATAAAAAATACCTTATATATATGGTATTGAGGGTCTATTTATCTAGACCATATACTTCTATGTGTGTAGTGTGTAATATATACTATGTAAACTTCAGAACAACAACCAAAAAAAAATAAAAAATAAAATAATGTTGCAGACATATACATCCTAACCAGAGACAATGTAAATGCACTGAAAATCATTTTTTCTAATAAGTGAATAAAATAATATCTTATAATAAACACATCACACTGAATTTAACTTAGAGAAGTGTCTTAAAGTTTCATACATTCCGATACAAGAAAGGGAAAACATTATTCAGTTATAATTTTTAGAAAAAATATAAAAAAAAAAAGGAATAGAACAATATAGAAATCATGCCAATTGATTTTATGTTTCATGCATAGCTTGCATTAATATTTTAATGAGAGGGGGGGAAATCCTAGCTACAAACAAATTTTTTTTTGAGAAGTTCTTCATTAGCTGTTTTCAGTTTTTTATTGCCAGCATCTATGAGAGCATGGGCTGTTTCTGTATCTTTCATAGACTTTCTTTTGAGTCCTGTTTTCAACCTTTTGTTACCTTCATCAATCATTGACTGAGCATTGGAAATTTCTACTTTAAGTTCAGCAACACGGTCAGTTGTTTTCTTTATTGGGATCTTTAGTTCTTTCTGCTCTGTTTTTCTTTCTGCCTCTTGTGCTTGTTTATATTTCGAATGTGCATCTCTGTAAAACTGAATCATTTCACCAGTTATACACACATTATCAATTTTTCCTTGTACAGCATCTTCAATTAATCGTAAGCCTCTAATAGTGTCTAATTTCATGGATGCTCTCTCTGATGTCAACATTCGCTTGTTTACAGAAAAGCCTCTCTACTGAAGCCTGACCGTGAGAGAAGGTTAAAAGGGCCTTTACCAAAACTGTGAGGAGTGGGTACCTTGAAGTATCCCCATTATCACGCAACTTCATCACATTATTCCAAAAATAATCTATATCATTCTTATTTTCACAATGCCACTCATCACTAATTTCAGGATCACTAATGTATAAACGCCACTCATCAGTGAGTTTATCGACACAATTTTCTGGAATTACTGATGGCAACATGTTTGCCAAATGTCGTACGTATGGCAGAGAACTTTAATTGGTTCTTTCCGCATAAGAGGATGCAAAATTTTAAATTCTTCAGCAGTATGTTTTACAGTGGTAAATTCTCTTGAAGGTATGTTATAATGACAACCTAAAATTCTTTGGCATCTGCTAAGAACTCTGCTTTCAGCTCTGGAGTTAATGATGGAATGAGTTTTTTAACTCCATTCCCAAAATCAATGTCCTTGGCATTAAGAGACACTTGTCGTACATTTATACTTAGCAAGTCTTCACCATATTTATCTTTTAAAACATCTTCATTTATGACATGCCTACATAGTTTCAGCATAAGTTTAGATAGTTCATCATACAGTACATGTATAAGTGTTGATTTGTCTTGCAGTAATTTTAAGAAATGCTCAAATAGAGAGCCAACACATCAAAAAATGCAAATAAACAGGTGTTAAAGGTGTTTGGAGCCTTTTGCATATATTTCCATATCTGTCATTTTTAGTTAACCTATTCTTCTCCTTGGACAGATCATCTAAAAAGTAATAGTCCAAGAGCTAGTGACACGTTTTCCATGAAGTGTTTGATGCACCTTGAAAGTTTTCAATTTTATTATGTATGGTATAAAAGGTGGGAATACCTGTGTTTGCTCGACCCAACCCGGGACACCAGGTACTGCGCATAATAGAAAGGTGTAATAAAATATAACCCAAAATAAGTGTTTGATTCAGAGGCAAACAAACATAAATTAAAAGTTCAGATAATTTAAAACATAAAATTAAATAAGGCAGACAGTTTTGAGGGGGTTCACATTCAATGAATCCTCCCCAAAGTTGTGCTTTTTTAAATACAATATGAACTGTTTTATTCACTCTGAAATTTTAATAGTGTCTTAATTAAATATTGGAAAAATTAATAACAAAAAGCCAGACACTTTGTCTGGGGTTTAATTACCGGCAGACATGAAAATGAATCTTAGTTACAATAGAAAGAGATGGACTGCGCGTGGTTGGCGATGTGAGTGAGAGCACCGATCACCCCAATAGCTACGCTCTCATTGGTTGTTGGTCGCATGTCTTTTACCAGCTGTACATTTAAAATTCATATTTTTGAGTAGAACAAAAAAAAATTACAATTATTTAGACTTTTTTAAAACTTTTAATTCCTCAAGATAGAAGAATAGTGCAATTAAATGAATGAAAAATTTGAATTCAAATCTTATCTAATCAAAAAAAAAAAGGAAACTGTGAGGTTATCATTGAAAATTAAACGATTAGTAGATTAAATGAGGGTTAACTGAAAATATACAATGTATTGCCGATACAGCTGGTAAAAGAAATGTGACCTTAAAGAACTCAGTAATGCATACATAAAGCTCATGCTCATACATAAAGAACTCAGTAATGAATTCTTAGCCATTTTCTAATGTAAATATATACCGTGGCAGACGAAAACTTCTTTTCTGTGAGCCACGATATACGCACTCGTTAACAAATATAAACTCAATATTTTAATAATCTTAAGATAGAACATTTTTTAATTTAGTGCTCGCGTTAATAATCTCGTTCACATGCTAGGTAGGAAAATTAAAAACAAGTAAAATTAGTTATCAGTCAGCACAGGAAATGCTTTTTTTTTTTGCCGCTAGGATCGTTGCACGTCACTAGATTACCAATGTTTACATAATTGAAACTTATTTGGGGTACCAAAAATCTAGCATAGCAGCTATTGAGATGTCCACTCCTATAATATATCTCCTTGGTTTATATTAAACACCTGATTAATTAAACATGCAAAATACATAACTACTCTTTCATAGAAAAATACACAAAAAATCTAATAAAGATTATACTGATAACAAGAAACTACGAGTTACTGCTCGTTAACGGAAAATGACATTTACATTACGTCTTAAGAGTATCGTTGAGAAAATGTTGCTACCCAGAAATTTTGTCACTATGCGACGTATTACTAAAACATAAGAAATTAGGCGCTTGTTTTAGACACCAGGCATTTTCCCTATCTTAAAATTTAAGCACCAGATTTCCTTCTTATCTTAATAGTGCCGTTTTCCAACAGATTCATTTTCATGTCTGCCGGTAATTAAACCCCAGACAAAGTGTCTGGCTTTTTGTTATTAATTTTTCAAATATTTAATTAAGACGCTCATAAAATTTCAGAGTGAATAAAACAGTTCATATTGTATTTAAAAAAGCACAACTTTTGGGAGGATTCATTGAATGTGAACCCCCTCAAAACTGTCTGCCTTATTTAATTTTATATTTTAAATTATCTGAACTTTTAATTTATGTTTGTTTGCCTCTGAATCAAACACTCATTTTGGGTTATATTTTATTACACCTTTCTATTATGTGCAGTACCTGGTGTCCCTGGTTGGGTCGAGCAAACACAGGTATTCCCACCTTTTATACCGTACATAATAAAACTGAAAAATTTCAAGGTGCATCAAACACTTCATGGAAAACGTGTCACTAGCTCTTGGACTATAAATTGTTAATGATGGTAACAAATCAAGAGTTCTTTCACATACATGTACAACAGACAACCATCGATTGCTGACATACTTTAAAGTTTTGGAGTATTCATTTCCAAAGCTCTCCACTGCTTTTTCCAGATCCTCCTGACGGGACGGAAATTTAGAAAACCAACAATGAATGTTTTCCAAAAAATCAATCATATTAGTGAAAGCCTCAAGTTTAAGGCCATGACCAAACGCATTGTGAATGATGTGTAAATTGCATGTTCCAACACTAACCAGTCCAAATTCTCTCACTAACTTTACATCTCGATCTAACAATCGAAAAACTGCCTTGTTGACATTTGGGCCGTCTGACCCTAACATAATCATGTACTTAAGGTCTAATTGGCAAGCACCGAAGACAGATTTAATACTATCCGAAATGTCTGTGGCAGTAGCATGGCCAAGTAGATTACTGCCAATATATCTTTCTGCAATGCCACTTTCTTTAAGACTCCAATACCGTACATATACATCAAGTTGTTTCACATTCTGTTCATTTAATGTTTCATCAAACATTACAGTGAAAAACAGAGATTCCTTTCTAAACTCATCAGTTATCTGTTTGAGAAAATATGGACCAAGTCCATGTGATATACTATAAGAAAATTTAGATGAGCCTAAATGAAGACATTGCGGCAATGCAGAATCTGAAAACATTGCAGTAAACAATGGTTTTATGGAATTGCACGACGAAAATGAATAATTATTCATTGCAGGATGAAGAATCCACAAAATTTCTGCTTTACAAACTTTGTCTTCCTGAACTGTAAATGGGTGCTTCTGGGATGATTCAACCGTTTCTTTAATATTCAGCTGGATGCCGTTTTCACTCCCCACAGTGTTTACGAATCCAGATTGAGAAGAATCTTTGCGAGCAGCATCTACTGTTTTATGTTTTGAAGTATTTGAATGCTGCAGCAACTGAGCCTTTCCACCGTTATCAACATTCACAGTCGCATTACAAAACATACAATATGCAGAATAATCATCTTTTCCTTTGGTACACCATGTAATAGTCGTAGTTCCATTTTTATTCGTATTAGATAACCAATCTTCACGAAATTTAGTAGCACGATTCGACATTTTTTTTTAATAGTAATTAGCTACTCATCAAACATACATAAATAATTCTTCTATTATTACACACACACACCGCATGGAAAAGTATATTTGCGACACGCGCGTAAGTTCAAGAACAACGTAAGCTAATACTAATGCACTGCCACTGCTGAGAAACTGCAGCCTAAAGTTGCCCAAACATTCTTCCAAAACATAATCTGAGTACAGACTGCACTGACGTCATCGCGAGAAGGAAAAAGTGGGAGGAACGATCCACATTTCTCCCTACCAGCAACCAACAGAGGCTCTGATTGGCTGTGTAAGACGGAGGAAATACCCGTTACTCAGCAACGTATACAAACAATTTGCTGCAGCTCGTTTGCCGTATTTCCTTTTTCAAACGTACCAAAAAAAAAAAGGAAATCACACTGAATATAGGACAATATAGGATTTATGTAAAATATAGGACAATATAGGACGCTTTTGGCAATTTAAAAAAATATATAGGATATATAGGACGACTGGGAGCCCTGAACTAAATAAGAGATCTATCGTGTGCCCTATACCGATCAAGTTAAGGCCGATGCTCATAAGCCACGTGTTTTATGCTTTCAATGGACGACGGGACTGATATGGGGAAAAAAATGTTCCCTTGCTCTCTCCATTGTGTGGGGGGACAGGGTTTTCAGTTTAACACATTAATCTTTTGTTGGTAGTTCCCGACTTGTCATTAAAAGTTGTAAATTTCGCCAGAAAAATGTAGCCTTAACCCCTGTAGTGATGACAAGACAAGGCTAATCAGCAACGACTTTTATTCATGTTGTTCTTCGCGGACCCTAACAATTAACATTTTAGTGTGTACAGAGTATAATTGCTGAATGCATTATTGAACCCATTTCACAGCCACCGTGCAATATACAGTGCTCACAGCATACGTTTTTGCATTTTAAGATAGCATTAAGTTTTCCAGATTAAGTAATTCCCAACCTTTTCTGTGAGGACTGTAGTAAACCAATCTCAATTGCTATTTACTACTATTATCACTATTGCCTGCTATTTACAGAGCTTTCTTTTTTAAAACCAGACCAGCTATACATTGTCAGGTACTTGCTTTGTCTGATATCTTAGAATATATTTTACTTTTATAATGAGGATTTGTACCCATACGTCTGGGTGGTGTGGACAACTTATGAGAGCAGTTGAAAGAATGAAAGCTGTAGAAATTGCTGAGGGTTGGATTGTGCGTCTATGTTTCAGTATCACTTAAGGCCGATGCTGATTGCTGCTGCTTCTAACGTGACTGTAGTGGGTAAGAGGACATTCTCATCGCGAATTTTACAACTTTTTTGTCACAATTCGGGGTTTACCAATAAAAGATTTCTGCACTAAACCGCAAACTCAGTCTCCTATAATGGAGAGAGCAACGGAAGATATTTTTCCCCATATCAGTGTGCAGTCGTCCATTCAAATACGGTGAAACCTGCTAAAGTGACCACCTTGATAAAGAGATCGTCTGTCTATAGGGACAACTTTAATGCAATTTCGCTTTATAACCATCACATTTTACCACCTTCATAAGGTTACATGTGATCACCTTATAAAGACGGTCACCGTCTTTATAAGGTGACCAGTTCTGTTCTTCCCAAGGGTAGTCCCATTAGACAGGTTCCACTGTACAAATAAAACTGGGAACTGTGCGACAGCCACTGTGGCGATAGCGAGTCAATAAAATTTGCACCTCCTTCTGTTTAAAAATAAAAGCTCTATCATTTTTGTAAATGGAGAAATTATGTTTAGTCCACAAGGATTCAATAAGTATTGGTATAAATATTCTTGATATACGTATATATTATATATACAGGCAGGGGCGTAGCCACGGGGGGGGGGGACCCCATGAGGAATTTTTTGCCATGCAAAATGTATATTCTTCACTACAATATCACACACACGTATACATATATATGAGTTGTAATAGTCGTAACCCCCCCCATGAAAATTTTCTGGCTACGCCCCTGTATACAGGGTGTCCAGCCTTAAGGTGACCCAATAGCTAATTCCCGAACCGTTCGGTTTAGTTATGCACTTCCAATTTGAAAAATGTTTTTAAAAAGCTAAAGAATGTTTTTACGTGCTTTTCGAACCAAAAAACTCATTTAGAAAAAATTTACAAAAATTAAATTTTTATACGGTCCCCAGGTCCTATCACTTATATTTAGGAAAAGATGCAGTACACAAAAACAAAGTAAACACAAAAAGTTTCATTTTATTATGATAAAAACTGACCGAGTTATGCCTACATAAAGTTGAAGCATCTGAATTGCTCAGAAAAGGGGGTCGTATATAAATTGAATTTAGAGAACAGTAATTCGCTATCTACAGAAAGAGAAAAAAAAAAAACATCATTGATATTAAAACATAAACAGGGTTCATACAACTTGTAGGAAATAGAAATTAATGACTTTTTAATGACCCTATGAATTCTGAAACACTACTTACTTCTCAATGTAAGTTGCAAAATCACGAGTTTATTTCATAAAAATATGCTATAATTTTTAATGTTAGAACATAAAAAAGAAAGAAGAGATAAAATAAATAAATGACATGAACACAAATGATAAAGAAATAACAACATTTATGTATACAAGCTTTTCTATTGTAGATTTAGCATTTGTGTTTTTTTTCTCGTCAATTTGCTTTTGCAAAGAGACAAGCTAGCTGCTTTTTTCTTTAGCAAGCTTTCTGTATTTATTTGTTTTTACAAAATGAGCTATGTCACTGGACATCTCAGCCTTTTCGGCAAGTTCGTCAGCAGATCTGTCCAAGTCAGCTACTTCCTGCTCTAAGAAACTTCTTTCTTACAAATTCTAAATCATCATGAATTAGTTTTATTTACTAATGCAGAAGATTGTGCTTCTTTTTTCTGATAATCTAAGTATTGTTTGTATTTCATCCTAGAGGATAACGTTGCCTTCCTCATTTCATCATTGATAGGTATTGAATGAATGTTATTAAATTTTTTAACAAAATCATACACAGAGGCCAATGGCAAAAGGAGCAGACACACCTTGCATAGCCCCGCCCGGAGGAAGGGTGACATGTGTTTTCTAGTAGCTTCTCGCTCCTTCTTCAGCGAGTGAAAAGCTTCCTGCAACCGGTTTTTAGAGTAGCCTGCCACATTTGGCAACTTATTCTGCTTTTGGCAGTTTTTACAAAATTTTGTACAAAAGTTTTTAAAATGTATGACTGTAAGTTAAAATTAATGACTGTAAGGGCCCTATTTTGATGACTGATCAAAATTAATGAGTTTTTAATGACTTTTAATGATCGAGCGAACCCTGATAAACATCATAGATAGTGTTGACTCTAGAAAAAAAGGGCTGCCGGGGGAATTTTCAAAAGGGGCACCCTGTTCTCAAAAAGGGCACTTTGGGGTTCCACGAGAATGTACAGGGGCATAACATATAGAAACTGGTTTGAAACGATCTGATCCCCAAAACTTTAACATGTAGAGTTGTAATATGTGTTCTGACTTACAATGCACAGTAAGATTTTTTCCAATTTGTCTTAGTTCCCCCCCCCCCTTCTTTTGGAGAAAATATCCAGTAGAAGTAAGTGTAAGCGAAATAGGAAAAATAATTTGTTGATAATATTTTGGTCTAAACATGACATAAATATGTGAATTAAATCTACATAACTAGAAATCTTGATTTAAAAGAAAACTTCTAGCATAAAGAAGTTTTAATATAAGTAATGTTGAATTTTCTCCTTATTTTTTTTTTTTTTTTCCCTCAAAATTATGTGACATACATGTTTATTATTATTTATAAGAATAGTACATTTATTGAAGAAGATTTCAGAAATTTTTAGCCAGACATGATTTGTTAGGCAGTAGGGGAAGGCAGAGGGACTGTTAATTTTTGTTCCTCCATTTTATCACACTATCACTACTGGACCACAATTACTGGATCTCATTCATATATGACATTTCACCTATATTGGTACAAACTTTTAAACAGAAAAGGACTGTCAGTGTAAGTGGATTAGGGTAGATGCGTTTAGCATGTAATAAAAATAATAAAATTTCTGCAATGCAGGATGTATAAAATTTAATTATATAAATCAGAATTTTATTTAAATTCTTTTGTTTGCAATAATTATTGAAAGAGTACCAAGTAAAGATTTTCAAAGTTACCCTTATTACTATTAGACATTATTAAAATTGCATCAAACAATTTAACTCATCCATCAATTGATAACTACAGAAATTGGGGAAATTTAATTCAGAACGCAGAAGATTGCTGGAAAAAATGACAGTCATGCAAATTTTGTAATACATGTACAACACCATATCAAATCAAATCACTGAAATATATTTGTTATTCCTCTTTCACTTCTAATTTAATGCTTGCTCATTCATGAAAAGTGAATATAAGTTTTTTAAAAAGGACTATTTCTTTAAAATAAATAAAAATAATTACTACATGTAAGTTTTTTAGCAGGTATAAAATTAATATTTTTTTTAACTCACAGAATTGTCCAAAGGTATGTATGAAATAAAGTTTAAAATATTTTCAATAATTTATTTTTCATAAAGCTTTATTTTTAACTAGCTGAAGTACCCGTCGTTGACGGGTTAGTACTGAATACAAATTTCTAAAAGCAAGAACTTTCGTCAGCATTGTAGGAGTACACAGAATGGATGTAGTATGTTGCCAAAGTAAAGAAAGCGAAATTATAATTTTTATGCATTGTTAAAATATTACAGGTTAGAGAGTAACTATGTAATATCATTTCATTCGCTTTAGTCGTAATCATGTGATGCGCGAACGAATATTTACACATATTGAAATAATTTTCGCAAAATCTCAAAATCTAATCAACATTTTTGAAAAATTGGAAGCCCAGAATTTAAGTTGAGTGACAACCTATCATGTCACCCAATTTCGTTTAATTCCCCGCAGTCTTTATTTCGTGATGCTGGAACAAAAATTTTAGCATTTTTAAACGATTTTCACAAAATCTCAAAATGTAATCAAAATATTTTAAAAATTCAACACCTATAAATTAAGATTAGCAACTACCTATCATATCACCAAATTTCGTATTAGTCGTTATTACGCGATGCTTGAAGAAATATAACCGCATTTTGGGAGAATTTTCACAAAATCTCAAAATCTAATAAAAATGTTTAAAAAATTGGACACCAATACTTTATGTTGAGCAACAACCTATCATGTGACCAAATTTCCTATCATTCGCTTTAGTCGTTATTACGTAATGCGTGAACAAAAATTCACTCAGTTTGAAACGATTTTCGCAAAATCCCAAAATTGGATCGGTTTTTTTAGATGCTTATAGTTTAAGGTGACCACCTATCATTTCACCAAATACCATTTTTTCACCTTTGTAGTTTTTACGTGATGTGCGAACACAAATTTACGCAGTTTGAAACAATTTTCGCAAAATCTCAAAATCCAATCAAGTTTTTAAAAATTCGACGCCTATGTTTTAAGTCGAGTGACCACCTATCATGACACCCAATTTCATATCATTCGCTTCAGTCGTTTTTACGTGATGCTTGAACACAAATTTACGCAGTTTGAAAGGATTTTCGCAAAATCTGAAAATCTAATCAAGATTTTTTAAAAATTCGACGCCTATGTTTTAAGTTGAGTGACCACCTATCATGACACCCAATTTCACATCATTCGCTTCAGTCGTTTTTACGTGATGCTTGAACACAAATTTATGAAGTTTGAAAGGATTTTCGCAAAATCTCAAAATCCAATCAGGATTTTTTTAAAAATTCAACGCCTATGTTTTAAGTTGAGTGACCACCTATCATGACACCCAATTTCATATCATTCACTTCAGTCGTTTTTACGTGATGCTTGAACACAAATTTACGCAGTTTGAAACGATTTTCGCAAAATCTGAAAATCTAATCAAGATTTTTTAAAAATTCGACGCCTATGTTTTAAGTTGAGTGACCACCTATCATGACACCCAATTTCATATCATTCGCTTCAGCCGTTTTTACGTGATGCTTAAACAAAAAAAGCGTCACGGACAGAACGACAGAAGGACAGAATGACAGAATGACAGACAGACAAACTTTTTTTTTGAGGGTCGCATCGGATTCCCGGGTGCTTGAAACGGATAGAAATCGCAAAATTTTTGAATTCCAAGAAATGTACAGACAAAAGTCTAATTTTATTTATATAGATTTCTTGTAACATACTTAAAAAGGTCTCTTTAAAAACACTAAATTTTCTTTCTTAAACCTTGCTTTAATCTTTTTAAAATATAAAATGTAATAATCAATATTTATTTTAACTATCAAATGTTTTTAATCAGCTTAATATAATTAAAATAATCAACATCCTGGTGCCAAAAGTATTTAAACAAATTATCTATTAATAAACCTTCCAGAATTCTTTTTCTTGTTTTTTTTCAACTGAAAATAAGCTTAAATTGATGACAGTTTGTTTTATGAATAACCTAGCTGTTAACTTATGACACAATTTGTTTTCTGAAGACATCCTTTCCCAGAACTAGCTTTCTTTTGCCTTTATTATTATTTTTTTTTTTTTTTCCTTTCTTCATTCATTAAAATGTTGAGAATTTTAAAATCAGAAGGTGTATAATATGAATATTTAGAATACCAAATCTTGTCAATAGTCTGATTTACTAAATTCTGCATTTACTCCACTTTTATGTAATTAAAACTGTGGCGTAATAAGAGGGGGGGGGGATCCGCCCCGGCGGCAAAATAACAAACATGGTGGACGGCAGGACACTTAGAAATAATAAAGTGGAAAACTAAAGGACCGAAATAGGGGCAGAATGCTGAAACTTAGAAAGAATGGGGCGGCAAACTGAAGGACCGCACCGGGCGCCAATAACCCTAGCGCTACATTGCTAAAACAAAAGATCATTATTATGCTCTGATTTTGGCGAAATCATAATGTGTTTCAATTGCTGTATTCGCAAAACGTCGCAAATCCCTCGATTTTCAGATGGATTTGAGTAGATAAAGCCACTGAACATGGTACACCGCTGAAGTGTTGAAGTTCCCACGTTCGGCGGGCCCGCCCGCGCGACTGTCAGTCTGGAGTTTTGGTCGGTTTCATCCAGATGTTGGCTAATTTTTGGTTATTTTTATTGTGGTTGCTAGACACTGGCCAATATTAACTAATTTGGTCTTTTTTTTTTTTAAGCACATTAGACTCGGTAAGTTTTTTGGAGAAATTGTCTAACTTTTTTAGTCTTAGCAGGAAGGAAAATTCAGTTACCTCAACCAATTCTATAACTGAGACCATGAAGAATTTTCATACCAAAATGACTGAGACTGAGAGAGGGGACGTGGGGTCAGAGCATAGGAAAGGATGGGGATAGCTTTGGTGATAATACTGTAGCGGGATGCAAGGAAGTGATAAACTAAGTAGACTGAGAACCATACGCGTTCGAATTCTTTGTTTTTAAATGGGGAGTAGTCTAACGCAAAGCGTTTATATACTCAATTGTTCGAGCGGCATTGCATTACTTAGCCAGTAGCCTAGCCAGGATTTTATTTCGTGGGATGATGAGTGTAAAATTTTAAGCTAAGTAAGAGTATTCAAGAACAATAAGTTAATTTAGTTCATCAAAAAAGAGAGGGGTCAAATTTGGGGGGAGGGGCCAGTGGTGTAGCCAAGATTTCTTTTCGGGGGAGGGGTCCAAAATTTTCTCATCTATATATCAATTAGAATAAAATAAGTGAAAAAATGCCTTTATCCGTATCTGTCTCCAAGGGTCAATCCAGGAATTTTTTCTAGGGTCCATTTTTGTGAAAACTGCTTATTTTTGTGAATTTCAATACTTAATTTTGTGAATTTCAACATTTATTTTTGGGAATTTTCATACCAATTTTTAATGAAAGTCAGGTTTTTTTTTTTGTTTGTTTGTTAAAATAATTGATTAAACACATTAACCCCAATGCAGAACATGCGGAAATCGGCGATGTGCGTCGCAGAACAAAGAGCTCCGCTGCAGAACAATTACGGATGAGGACTGAAAAGGGAGAGAGAGGGGAGAAATCAATCACTTTAAACAGAAAGTCAAACTCAAAAGCCAGACAGCAATCTGCAGGGATACCATTTCATCTCTTGCTTCCAGGCATAGAAAGAATATATTCCTTTGTTGGGGGAGATGACACGGCGGCAATTAGTCAAAAGTGAATTATCACCCAAAAGGCGCCTGATCATCTCCTTCTGGGAGAGCGACACCTTTTTGGACCCCACATGTGGAGAACGGACAGCGCTTATCACTTGCAATATCATTCACATTCATTTTCTAGCTACGTTTTTTCCCCTGTTAAATATGTCTGCTCGAGACAAAGTCTCTTGCTTTGAGTGTAATACTCCTATAATTTTTAAAAATTATAGGAACATATAAAACTGAGAATTGTTATGTGCGACCCCTTTAAAAAAATCTGATGTGTCCAACACATGACTTCCTTGCATGTCCATTAGATCAAAAATATTTTCGATGCACTTCCTCTAAATTTATTTGTTTGAAAGAGATAAAATATCAATAATAGTAAGGTTTAGCGATTTCTAGCCAAATATTTCGATATCGCCAAGCTGAGTTCAATTTGAAAGATTTCCTTCTGACACTTTATTTGGCGATATTTCACCAAAAGCCGACAAACTTGAGATAGTCAGCGAGATTTTGGGGATAGCCAAAGTAGTCATTGACCACAGACTTTCAATGAATTGAATGCATCTATACACCTCAATGTATTCAAAGTCATTTGGCTCACCATGTAAATAAATTCTCAGTCGATTGCTGTCAAAAAAGATATTGAAAACAGTTAGATATTACAATAGTTCTAAATACAAAGTTAAAAAATCTACGGGTTAAAGTTTTAGAGTTATACAAAATAGGAAATAATTTTTGGCGCCAAATTTGGCGATATTTCGGCGAAACTCGTCAATGTCGACGACATTTGGTGAGATTTTAAGCATGAACCAAACAATGACAGATTATCGCCAAATTTGGCAATATTCCGCCAAAACTCGCCAAGAACGATAACAAATGGCGATACTTTGGGCATGGACCAAATGACTGACTATCGCCAAATTTGGCGATATTTCGCCAAAACTCACCAAGGTCGAGGACAGACGGCGAGATTTTGGGCATGTACCAAACAATGACTGTCTACAGTTGTATTATATTGAAGATGTCCATAGACATTAAGGTACTGAAATTCTTTTCGGTGGTCCTGTAAATAAACTCTCCAGTAGATTGGAACCAAAAATCGAGATGCACAACTAGATGTTACAACATTCTTATATATGAAATTTCATAATAGTTTTTGAGATTTGAGAGTTAAATATGCACACACATACACCAAAAGTTGCCAAGCTTGGCGACTTTTGGCATAGTTCTTGAGGGAGGCACGTGACCGTGGTCGGACCATTACCTAACTTATATGGTAGGACGGTATTGTGCTTGAAATGGATGAATGCCCCTAAAATTGCTATTGACCGTAATGTATTGGAAATCTTTTGAGTGTTCCTGTAGCAGAACTATAAATGAAAAAGACATTTTTTTTAATGGAGAAATTCATTTTCTAACTCTTTACAGCATATATCACTTCTGAGTCGTTTGAAATAGCCCAATACCTCTAAAAAACGCTTTGATGAATTTCGGCCCATAGAGCGTAATGTATTTCAAATCTTTTGGGCGGTCCTGTAGATAAACTATTCAGTCGAATGGAACCGAAAGGGAAGGTGCACAACTAGATGTTACAACAATCCTAAATATAAAGTTTCGACATTCTACGCCTAATAGCTTTTGAGTTAGGCGAGTTTAATGAATTTCGAATCTTTTGGGCGGTCTTGTACATAAACTATCCATTCGATTGCCACCAAGAGGGGGGGTGCACAACTAGATCATAGAACAATCCTAAATATCAAATCTCAACATTCTACGACCATTAGTTTTTGAGATATGCGAGTTACATACATACGTACGTACGTACAGACGGCATGGAAAAACTGGCCACAGTAGACTCGCCACTGGTCAAAATGAGTTGCATACGCGTTAATATGATCGTGCATGCTAGCCTACGATGAGATGCATCGAAAAAAAATTTTTAATTAAATTTAGAGGTAGTCAAAATCGGTTTTTATGTCGAAATTTGGCCCCCAAAATTTTTCGGGATCACATTACTTCCTTATACTACGTACAAGGAAGTAAAAATTGGATTAAAACGGCTCCTTTACAAAAATACAATCGATTAAAATGGCCACTTCAAAATTACAAGTAGTAAAATTAGACCTTCATACATGCAACCTGTTAAAATGCATTTATGCAAATAATTTACCCTCTTCTGAATATGATGTTTATTAAATAGCTTTTTTATTTCATCTTTCATGAGCTATGAGCTGACCTTAAAGCTGCCTCTCCGATGTTTTTTTTCTGCTGACACAACAAGAAAACGCGATCAGGATTTTCAAACAAATATGCGCGCATACTTAGAAAGGGAAAGGGAGATTAAGCAATTCCGCCTGTCGATCTTGATACTGCAATGTCAGAAGTTATGTTTAGTAACTCCACGGTTGCAAATTATTTAATAAATATTCATAATTTCAGATTTTACCGCCGTAGCAAAAGCAGTTAGTAACGATGCTCAGGATGTTTCGCGCTCTTGCAAGTTTATGCTGTGAACGATTGTTTTGTTAAAGTGGTCTTCCTATTACAGTTTATTCATAATTATTATAGATAATACTATGCTTTAAGTAATTATGGATGCATTTAGAAATGCAAAACTACTATAAACGGGTCCGAAAATTTACGCAATTTCGAAACATCAGTCTGAAAATCTTGAGAATTGCGACATTTTGTGAATGCAACATTTGAATATTTTATGGTTTTTGTTGCAATTAAGAATATTTAGCCTTACTTATATAAAAATTAACATCGATAGCGTATGATAAATTTAAATTATTGACCCGATTATATTTTCTAATTATCTCTTCTGAAAAATCGAAAAATTCAATATATTTTATTAAAAACTGTACAGAATTCTGCAAGTTCTTTTTCTCCATACTCATTTAACTCCCCAGAAAAAGATGGAAAGAAAGCTGTATATAAAATGTCAGCAGTGCAAACACATATCAACTTTCCAGGCCCATCTTCACCAAAGAAACGTCTCATTATATTTGCACTAGCACTTTTGCATACTTCATGACAAGGAGACACAGGGTCTGTTACACTGCTTGTGTACTTAAGTGCACCAGACTTCTGAGCATTTGGTTGTAGGGAGGGGGGGGGGGTAAGATTATAAAGGAAGAGAAAAGATTTTAAATATGAAATACCCAGAAGTATTAAGGAACAAAAGTCTTTTTATTGAGAAAATTATTTTACTTTTATTTTCATTCTCTATTTTGCAAAGTTCAAACAATTAAAATATTATAGTTAATGCATAAAAATATTAATAACTCTTCTGTTCAAAATAACCCTATAATGGTATAAATATCTATTCCAGTTATTCAATATTTATTCCACTACAAATTCCGGTTCTTAATTAATTTTTTTTTTAATGGACAACAATAGCTAAAAAATTTTTCAGGATTATCATGCAACCATAATAAATATTCCGTTGATATTAACAATCAGCTGGTCATCTATTTAAGTGGTAATATTGAAATAGCCGGAAAGGACGACCATTGATAAGACCATTTGCCTCCCCGTCTAGCTCACAAAGAAAACCACAAAGCATTCTGTAACTCCAAGCCACAAAGTAAGAATGGGGAAAGAAATTATGTTTTGACAATAAATTTCTAACTTTTGAACAAATTAAGATGTCTTTCTAAAATTTAGACTCTGAATCAATTTTTGCATTTAAAAGTGATCCCCAAATTTTCAAACAAATCAGTCCATTAATAAAAAAATTATAGATGAATTAGTTTTTACACAGTTGATTTCCATCCCCCTTCTCATCAAGGTACGCTACTACCCGGACTGAGCCTCCCGAGTGCTTCCGGGAGGTGGAAAGAGGGCGGGAGAGTTCTATTACCATAGCAGTTGTGCAAATTCCTCCTTTTCATTTGACAAGTATCATTAACACATTAGGTGTAAGCAAACAAATAACAGTTAAACAAATAAAAGGGCTAAAGATTAAAAAGAACTTCGCTGGCAAAAGAGGGTGTCTAGTTTTTCATCATCGGGGCGCTAACGAATTTTTTTTTTTTAAAGGGCATCGGGGCTCAGAGCACCACTGACCTCGCCTAGAATGAGCTCAGCAGATTATAAATATCAAAATTAGCAATATAATACAGAAATGATTTTGATAACAATAGAATTTAATGATATTTGATTCTTTATCCCATTAAATATTTAGCTGCTTCATCAAAATTGAACAAACCAGCACACAGGAAAAGCCCGCTACTGTTTTTTTTTTGTTGTTGTTGTTGTTGTTTGTTTGTTTGTTTGTTTTGAGGGGGATTCTGTGTGGCATTGCAAGAATCGCACAATCCCTCAGTCTAGTGCGAAACCTGAGTTAACAAACGATAGAATTCATCTGACCGGTAGTCAGAAAGTCGTAAATCGCCAGTTTTTTAAGTTTAATCACCACCTGGCGACTGGCGACCGGGAATTTTAAGCTTTAGTTCGAAATATTTTCTCTACATATATATCTGTTCGGTTAATGTTTCATTTCCTTGTTACTTTGATAATTACACAAAGTTTCTCTAATTTCATTTAATATTTTAGATATAGGTTACGCTTACTAATATCCTAACATAATAGCCCTCTGTATATTAAGGTATATTTCCTGCAGAACATTTTTGGCTAGTTGAGAGAGCGTTGCAGAATATTGCAAAACATTCTGCTTTGGGGCACATTAAAATGTAGGGTAAAATGCCAATGAAGCGGCGTTTTAATCCATTATATTTTTGTGAAAGGGTTGCTTCAATCCTTTATATTTTTGTGAAGGGGCGTTTTAATCGACTGCATCGATATGCTGGGGTTGCAAAACGGACCCAATTTTTGTCTGCATCGACCCCTGTTCTCTCTAGTTTCGGGTGGGGTGGGAGCTGACTCCCCGGATCCCCCTTGGCTACGCCACAGGGAGGGGCTGCAGATTCCCATCTTCAAAATAAAATCCTGTCTATGTTACTAACATAAACAAAATTCCTCAGTCCATTCGAATTTAATGTAAAGTACGAGGGATTGTTCATTAAATTATCAGGAACCTATTTCAGGGTTGCTACTCAATTTCTGAAAAAAAAATTCTCAGACTTTTCTAGGTTTTCCAGACTTTTTTTGCAATAAAAATCCGTACTATTTTTTACGTTTAGGACGTAAACTTTGGATACCTTCTCAAATATTTCCAGCTTCCTCAAAGTAAGGTTAAACGTTGATATTGTTTACAAACACAGATTTCTGATAATTTTCCAGGTTTCGGGTTAAATTTTACGATTTTCCCGACTTTTATTGCCAAAATGAAAATACCTGACTTTTCCCTGTTCTCCCTGACCGGTAGCAACCCTGTTTTTTTTTTTTTGTTTTTTTTCATTTGCCCTATGACCGATTTTGTTTTTTGTTTTTTAAAGCTGAACATGTACGGAATTCAAGAGCAGAAAATAGAAATTTCTCTTTGATTTTTTAAACAAATGTTTTAAAAGATTTTGAGAGAATGTTGCCCTCCCCCCCTCCGCCCCTGTGTAAGGAAACATGTCCCCAATTTCAAATTCTGCAAAGTTTAATTGAAAATCCAAAAGATGGCGCTGCAATCGCCTGTTTGGCTATTTTTGGCTAATTTTCAGAAGCCATTTGGCTATTTTCACAAATTTTGATCTGGCAACCCTGGCAGTAGCAGTATTTCGATCTGAAAGAGTAGAATATTTGAAAAAAGCATTTTAATAAATTACATTTGTGGGAAAGATCGGATTTCATAGACTGTTTTTGTGAAAGGGCCGTTTTCAATCGAACCTATTTTTATGATGGGATTATTGTACTCAATTGTAAAACCGTTTTAATTAACGTATTATCGTGATAGGCCGCAAATGGTATGTAGGAAATAAAAAGTGCTGGTTGTTGACTAATAATAATAAAAATGTAAAAGCAGGAGGGCGCATAAAGAAGAGAAAGAGGGCCGCCCGGCGCTAAAAAGACGACAAAAGGGCCGCCGGGCGCTAAAAAGATAACAAAAAGGCCGCCGGGCGCTGCGTCCTGCCAAATAAATCTAGAGTCAACACTAATAGATTGACAATTTGTATTGCTGTACGGCAAACAATAAAAGTTAAATTAAGGAAATACAACTTGTACCGAAAAGTTTAAAACAGCTTGTTTTAACAAATATCAGCAAAGGAATACAGGATTTGTCGTTCAAATTATAGCATAATGTGGAATGATGCGCCAATCATGAATCAGGGGTTTTATTATATCAGAATGATCAAATTAACTTAAATAATGTTCAAAATGACTGCCTTCCGCAGAAATACAATACCGAACCCGTGTCAGAAACTTCATCTGTAGCTTCTGCAACATAGTTGGTGTCACAGACCTGCATGCCATGCTGATTCGATTGAGTAAATCAGATTTATTCGTGGATTCACGTTCGTACACGTTGCTTTTCAGGAAGCCCCAGAGAAAGAAATCCAGAGGACTTAGGTCGGGTGATTGCGGGGGCCACTCCTCTTGACCTCCATAGCCGATTATTCGAGTGTCAAATGTCTGCGCCAAAAATGTACATGGTTGTGCAGATTTGTGTGCGGGTGCACCATCATGCCAGGGCCGTAACCAGAGGGGGGGGGCTACGGGGGCTGAGCCCTACCTAGCCGGCTTTCAGCCCCCCCTAAGATTTTCAATTTTTTTTGTAAATTTACAAATAAATACGAAATTCTAGAAACGACAGATTTTTAACAATCGCTAAATTTTACATCATAAAAAATACCCATTGTTTTGGGAGAATTTCTCATCACAATGGCCAGATTTCTATACATACGGTTAATTATTTTGCTGCTCTTGGCTGCATCGCTCTTGGCTATATTCTTTGATGTAGAATCGGTTTTCGGATTTTTCCGAGTACACGAAACTGCCGGTTTCCTTTTAATTTCCTTACAATTTTATCTTTACAATTATATATTTAAAATGAAAAAAAATGCACTTTTCAGTAAATTTTTAATTTACTGAATTTAATTGTTGTTGTTGTTTAATTGTTAACATTTTTTTTTTATTTTACAGAGTTTATTATTATTATTATTGGATAGCATTTAATGGATTGCAAAAGGCACAATTAACTAGTAACTACGCAGGGGGGCGCTGAAGGGTGATCAGCACCCCCTGGAAAAATTTGAGCGCCCTCTAGACGTCTCATAATTTTTCACGAATTTTTAACGAAATTTCAAACGTGGAAGAATTTGACTTTTATCGAGACGACCTTAAATATTGTTGCAGAATACTCTGTTAATTCCTCGGTTCGTCTTTCTAAAGTCCAGTTGATGTAGAAAGTTCTAGTAAAGGGTCCACTAGTCAGGATGGAACACAAACTTTATTGCTTCTAGAACTTCATCGAATAATCAGTTGTACAAAATTCACAAGCACAATCAGTCAGTAACGTTCTGATAACAGTCCGCTTAGTACAAAAGCGTTCACAAATGCTGTATTTCTCACACAAAATAAAACACTTCCACAGGCATGAATTCAGTGGAAACGTACTAGGGTAATCGTACACTGTGCCTCAAGACTCAGCAATGAAGAATTTACACACATCACTTAAAAACCAGCTTTGAAAATCAAGCAAAATATAGCACAATTCGCAGCGTAATGCAGCAAATTCACTCAACGAGAGCTCAATGAACACTGAACTGGGGAGTCTGTTATGTCTGTATTTATAGGTGACGCAGAAGCTACAAGGAGCATCTAGAAGAATGTATCTCCCGAAGATTCCACGTAAAACTGGACTTTTGATTACGTCATAAAAATGTAGCTGAATCATTAGGCTATTGTGTGGTTTTAATGCAGAAAAAACAACTTTAAAGGGCCCATTCGAAAAATAGCGCGAAATGTCGCCAAGCTTGGCGACTTTTTTGGCGAAATATCACCAAATTTGGCGCCAAAAGTAAGTCCCCAAAAGTGAGGTTAGTGAAGTTCTAACATCAATATTTCTCGAGATTTCTGGAAAACCCCATAGAAACCAATAGAAAAACATTAAACTCCACATCTCGCATTCAAGTTAACCGATTTTGATGCAATAAAATGCAAAATTTTATTATT
This sequence comes from Cheiracanthium punctorium, assembly GCA_038373885.1. Lineage (NCBI taxonomy): Eukaryota > Metazoa > Arthropoda > Arachnida > Araneae > Cheiracanthiidae > Cheiracanthium > Cheiracanthium punctorium. Next base: position 18,147 of record JAWZYV010013324.1, on the reverse strand, counting down.
TAACGCGTAGAACACGAATTTTAAACCCAAAAACAGCGGGTTGCCCCGAAAATTCGTAACAATATTTAAAAACATTAGGGATTAAAATCCCCGCACCCGAAAAAATAATCGTAGTCAAAAATTTCTTTAAAAAAATTAAGTGTGCTGACTACGGATAAGTTTGCTGAAATATGCAAGCAAAAAATTGCTTTTTCGGACTCCTTGCTGCTGTGAGAACTTTTGGCTGTAGTACAGCATTGTGCGAGTCAATATTTTCTGTACTTACAAGACTGAACAGACAACAAAGACAATCTATGTGTCACAATAGACTTTCAAATGTAATAATTTTAGCTTTTGAAAAGTAGCGCGCAAAAATATAGATTTGAATATATTTTTCAAACATTTAAACGAAAAGAAGTACAGGTGGCTGCAACTGTACAAAAAGTGTTTAACTTTGTTAATAATAATTTATATTTGTAATAATTATAGCTATGTCGTAAATTCTAAATCTTGGACTCTTTTGTATAATTTTCGTTATATACCTTTTTTTTGGGGGGGGGGCGGAGAATTTAATTTTTTTTTCAAAGTTTCTCTAAGAATTAATTTGATCAAAAGAAATATAGAATTTTTAAAATTATTCAAAATATTTAGATCTGTTATTCATAGGAAATCATCAACTATATTATATTTTGTAGTGAAATTATAAGTAGATTTAAATGTTAAGGACGTTATGTTTTTAATTCGAATTTGTTTTCGGATTTGTAAATTTTCTGCTGTTATGTGATAAATTTTACAGTGCATTGAAAAATGTACAGCTGCGGAAAAAAAAGGCTCACTTGTACTTTTTTCGGCCGTCGTTCGTCGTACAACAAAGTTACAGATACCAATCATTTAAATTGCGTAAGGGGCCATGTACATACTAAAATTCGCACCAACTTTTCTTTTTCCCAATAGCAACCTCTATATTTCACTTCATATTTCAAAAATTTAGCTCATTTTAACCCCGAATACTAATTTTCAATAAATTTGAACTGAAAATGAGTGAGTTATGAAAAGCGACCAATGTGTTAAAATATTTTTTCATACTTTAATTCATATCTCATATAATAAGAAGCTTATTTTTATTCGTACTATAAGAACTAAACGACCCAAACTTAATTTACCGTTATTATGATTTTTAATAAAATATTAATATGAATTATGAATTACTGAATTAATATTAAAAAAAATTATGAAAAGCGACCAATCAAAATTTCGATGGAAATAGATGCAGAAAGTAATATTACATGGCCGTGCAAAATTTCAAATTTTTACGTTCGGTAGTTTAATTTATATTAACGAAAATATATTATTTTCATGAGTTAAGGGGCCATATATAAATCTATTAAGTGACAATTTTTTGACTATTACTTAAAATAAACGTAAATTAGATTTCTTTTGTGCAAAAACATAGTAAAAGTAGCGGTATTAAAAAAATATCAAATTTTGAAAAAAATAAATTAGTGGTTTTTATAGTTTGATGGTGATTCTATAAAGCGTCTATTGTTGGGTCCGCTACCATATCCCCCCAAATAAAATATTTTCCGGGTATAGAATTAGATGCAGTTGATGCATGTCTTCTAATACAACGTCCTGTTTCTGAAAACTAACATCCACAACATTCCAGGCATGAATTTGGCCTTCTTTAATATTGGAAACATTAGGTCTTCGGACTTCCCCATATGTTATCAAACATTCAGAAAACATTCAAAATCACGTTTTTCTGTCTAAATTTTCATCTGACTGTAAATTAAAATACCGCCAAAAGTCTAATAAGAATATTGCACATTGAAGACGATAATATTAAATGAAGAAAGTAAAATAACAAACACAGTGATAATATTGGGTAGGCAGAAGAGTAATTGTGTTTTTTACATGAAATTCAAACTAATAAATTTTCAATCATGAAACCATCCTTCAAGTTCGACCGTAGCTGAGTAACACTCATGCTTATAGACAGAACAGCAGAGAACAGATTCTCACTCCTGGCAACATTTCACCTGTCTAAGAGAGCCTTCAAGAGAACTACTCAATAACAATTTCAAAATTAGAAAGATTTTTTAAATTGTGAGTAGTCGTTTTGCATTTTTCCTTTAAATCATGTGTACGAACCAAGGAAGTTATGAACTCACGGGTCATTTAGACCAATGACTAAATATTCTAATGTCTGCCCTTGATATTCTCAGTACAAAAAACTTAAGAGAGATGACCACAATATTTTCCTTGAAACTAATATTTATTTCCTTTAACTCTCGCAAGCAAAATTAATGAAAGGCGAAAAGTTCGAAACCTACAAATGGTGTTTTTCAATTTGCAGAAAGTCCCTTAAAAACGCACAAAAAAATAATTCGCAATATCTCCGGAAATTATCGTCGAAAATTGGTAAAAATTTATATTTAGGGTAATTTGAAGGTTTTCTTTCATTTAATAAAGTCAAAATACAGCGTTGCCATTGAGTTAAACGAAGTTGATGCAGAATGAAATATGAAGGCGGCCACTTATGAAAATTAAATTAATAGTAAATTAAAGTATGCGTTATTTGCCAATGAATGGCATATATAAATTTGCTGTACGACGAACGACGGCGAAATAAAATGCTAGTGGGCCTTTTTTTCTCCGCAGCTGTGTATGTATATACACACACAGAGAAACATACAGACGATTAAAACAGCAATATATTAATGACCAATATGTATAATAGAAAAAGGTTGTTACAATGCAAAATGGCATCATTCATCAATTTTGTATGTTCATTTAGATAGAGTAGGTCAGTCCAGTTCTTATTTTTGCAGATGCAGTTTGTATTGTAAATGAAATATATGTGTGCTTGTGTGTATATATGTGTGTGTGTGGGGGGGGGGGGGGTGCGTGTATGGGCACCCTCAGCAGAAGTTTGAGTGCCCTTTGTACTTCTGGTCTAGCTAGGGCCCTGTAACTACGTCTTGTGAATTATTGTTGTACAAAAAATTACTCTAACCAACATCCAATACTGCATTCTCTCAAAATATCATTTGAATATTTTTAATGGAGTCTCAATGAAAAAATTATTAACATAATGAATGTTAAATATTTTAAAAACACTGTGTTTTTTGAAGCAAATACTCTAGAAAAAAAAAAGTGCGAATTGAACCCCCCCCCTTTCTGCCTACTAATACTTATGTTTGTTCCGCCCCCCCCAAACTAGATTCAAAGCCCTACCTAACATTTCATCCTGGTTACGGCCCTGCATCATGCTGGTACCACATGCGTGACAAATCTCGTAAGGAAACTTCATCTTCTAAAAAATCGGCTAACGGTCCAGATAAAATTTCTGTGTATGATTCTGATGTTAAAGGTCCATCGAAAAAAATTGGGCCAATTAAGGTGCTCTTCCATATACCACACCACACATTCACCGACCAACGCACTTAGTGGCGATTCGGTCGTATTCGATGTGGAGTTTCGAGGGACCAATAATGCGTATTCTGTGTATTAATAGTGCTTTGCCTCGAGAACTGGCATTCATCCGACCACAAACCTTCATTCAAAAAATCTGGATTTTCATCCAGTGTGTTTAACACGAAATTGCAAAAATCAAAACGACGCTTCTGGTCTCCAGGCATTAGTTCCTGCGCCCGGACTGGACGATAAGGATATGCATCGTACGTATGTAACATGTTCCACACTGTCGATTTTGAGTAATAACAAACCTTGCTAATATCCTGGACACTACTTTCAGGATGAGCCAGGGCATATCCTAGAACATCCTCAGCGGGTATCCGCAAGCTTGAAGGTGTGGCACGAGACAAGGGAATACGTCTATGACAACTCCCAGTTCTATACAAGCGTTGAACAGCACGGGCAATCTTATAAATAAAAATGAAATTCTGTTTGTTTGTTTGTTTGTTTGTTTGTTTGTTTGTTTGTGGATTTGAGTTGTATACAAATCCACAAAAATGGACCTATCAGCCTGAAATTTTGCACAGATATGTAAAATAATATAGAATAACTCATAGTCCACTTTAAAACTTTGAAAGTCCACCCGTTCCCGGAATTTAAGAGATTTTTTATGCTCTTCACGCAAAAATCTTTCCGTAATTGTAACCCCTGTAGTGAAAAAAGTGTGAAATAAAGATCGTGGTTGCCATGTGTGGCGATTTTGCCGAATAAAATGTCGTTCTTATACAAATCCACAAAAATGGACCTATCGGCCTGAAATTTAGCACAGATATGTAAAATAATATAGAATAAATCGTAGTCCACTTTAAAACTTTGAAAGTCCACCCGTTCCCGGATTTTAAGAGATTTTTTATGCTATTCACGCAAAAAGCTTTCCGTAATTGTAACCCCTGTAGTGAAAAAATTGTGAAATAAGGATCGTGGTTGCCATGTGTGGCGATTTTGCCGAATAAAATGTTTTAAATTCTCAAAGTAAAAATAAAAGAATAATAATGATTTTTTTTTGTTAGTTTATATTCGTAAGGTTATTTTTTTTAAATTATAATATCGTGTGCATGGGAAATCAGAGCAGGAATGTAATGCTTTACACGCAAAACAATAAGAATTGAAGATTTCCGAGGCTAATAGGTAAATTATTTTAGTTTGGCGAAAAAATAAAATGGCTCAAATGCCGATTTTGTGAAAGTGAGTTCTAGCGGTTTGCACAGATTTCGGCTCTGCGCAATTTATTGAGAGCTTAAGAAAATAGATTTTTGAAAACAAGTGCAAAGGTTTTATTAGAATACAGCGTTCAATTTTAATGATCCGTGAAGAAATAATGCAGTTATTAAGGGATTTCAATTGATCTATCTACAGAATTCTCGCCAAATGAGTACATTGATTTAAGTTGGGGGAATTCCGCCAAATTTCAGAAAATTGAAATCTTCTCATTTAGTACATCGGAGTAATGATGAATAAAACACGTTATAGTTGATAATTTTAAAAATTCGGCTGTATTAAGGGATTCAACTTTTCAAATAAAGGCTTGCTTTACTTTTTCGCGGTCGAACCATTTCCCATATATTATTGCTGTTAAGTCAATGCTTCCAATGATTTTCTGAAAAAACGCTTGCAAACTGGCGTATGTTGGCACTTTGGCGAGGCTTAGATTTGAAACTGGATTTTATTTGAGACTGGGATATATAATGACACTGGTTATAGATAAAAATGAATGTTGGTATGAGTGTATGAGGTTGAAAAACTCCAGCACCGTTGAGCACCGTTGCACCATGAAATATGGTTCACCTAAGTCTTTTATCATGGAGAAGCTTTTTATGCTATCCGTTTTCCTCTAACTTGCCACAAGGTGGCGCAGCACAACATCGAATTCTATTCCGTTTAGCCGTTTGCTATGCGAATATCGTCCAACCGATTTCGATGAAATTTGGTACACGCGAATATTAGAACACGGAGAATATTTTTCACTATCCATTTTGCTGTAACTTGCCGCTAAATGGCGCTGAAAAGCATAAACTTCTATACCGTTCGATCGATCGGCATAAAATTTTTTATACTTACACATTTGAGCACGAAGAATATATTCTAACTGCGTTCCTTTTGATGTTACTCACCACTAGATGACACTGCAATGCATTATTATTTTAACTCGCCACTAGATGACGCTGCAGCAGGCCAAATTCTTGACCATTCAAACGGTCGCTATGAAAATCAGTATACATAGCTATTTGAACAATGAGAATATTTTGGCGTTATCCATTTTGCTATAACTCGCCACTCGACGGCGCTGTAGCAAATCATTACTTTAATTAACTACTAGATGGCCCTGCAGTGTATCACTTCTTGACTGGGCAAATGATCGTTATGAAAATTGGTATACATACATAGTTGAACACGGTCGCTATGAAAATCAGTATACATAGCTATTTGAACAATGAGAATATTTTGGCGTTATCCATTTTGCTATAACTCGCCACTTGACGGCGCTGTAGCAAATCATTACTTTATAGAACCACTGGATGACCCTGCAGTGTATCACTTCTTGACTGTGCAACTGATCGCTATGAAAATAGGTATACATAGATATTTGAACACGGGGAAGAGTTTGGCGCTATCCATTTTCCTATAACTTGCCACTAGATGTCGCGTCAACACATGAACTTCAGGACTGTCCAGCCGATAGTCATGAAAATTCGTATACATCGATACCTGAAATCGAAAAATATTTTCGCCGTATCCGTTTTCCTAAAACTCGCCACTAGATTGCGCTACGCCGCAAGGCCTTCTGCACCGTACAAACGATTGCCTTGCAATTCGGTATGCATGATTATTGGACACAATATAACGCGATATCCACTTTGCTATATCTGTTTATTACAATGAATAGTAATCACCACAAATCGTAATATCAAAAAGTCCATTCATTCCCGTGCGAAGAACGGGTACTTCAGCTAGTTGTACAATAAGATGGATGTCTTCAACTGGGAAATTTAATGGCATAAAGTCTTGCCGCCTCTCTCTTATTTCGATTACACTGCCCATACAACAGTACCATTTCGCAGTATTCTTCATTTGTATACATCTCGTTCTCCCGTACTAGAATTCGTAATATTAGAATACGACTGTATGCAATTGCAAGCGACTACACAACAGATTTTTAATGTTCGCCATGATCAGTACCGCAGCAAATCAGTCTGAAGCCGCAGGCAAATAAGTCTATTTTTTTGGAACTGCTTTTGAAAAGGTTTCTTCGTCCAAAATATTTTATTTTATCTATGTTTTACACGTACACAGAATAAATTTTATTTCTTAAGTGTTCAATTATTGTAATATTAACGTAATGTATGTACTTTTAAATTTAAAAACGATTTACATAAGAGTGACGTGCAAGAGCGAAAGTTTCCTGGAAGAGTTCCAATTAATTTCACTTAAGAGACGGTCCCTGACTAGCTTCTTGAAATTGGCCGAGAAAAATGGATGAAATGTATGATTTTCAAAGTTCCATAACTTGGTCAGTTTTTATCGTAATAAAATGAAACTTTTTGTGTTTTCTTTGTTTTTGTGTACTGCATCTTTTCTTAAATATAAGTGATAGGACCTGGGGACCGTATAAAAATTTAATTTTTGTAATTTTTTTCTAAATGGTTTTTTTTGGTTCGAAAAGCACGTAAAAACATTCTTTACCTTTTTTAAAACATTTTTCAAATTGGAAGTGCATATCTAAACCGAACGGTTCGGGAATTAGCTATTGGGTCACATTAAGGCTGGACACCCTGTATATATATACCGTAATTTATGGAAGAAACGGCGCGGCGTTTATGAGTTTAAAAGTTAAAAAATAATAAGTGCGGCATTTCTACCGGGTGCGGCGTTTACAATATTTTTAATTTTTTTTTAGCCGATCTTCAACGAAAAATCGAAAAATTCGTTTAGTGATAATTTTCTCAAAAGATGGCGCCACCACCGACACGTACTCTTTAGCGTGCGCAGATCACAGCATAGCGAATCAGAATGCGAACCTACCCCCCATAGAAGAGGGGTTTGATTCTTTGATCCAGTTTTGAAGAAAGTCAGAGCGCCCTTAGATGGGTCCATGTCCCGTGCTCTGAAGTGGATGGCTTCATACATCCAACAGATGTCTCCTCAATTAAGTAAAAAGAAAAAAAAATAGAAGTAAATCTTTTACATCTACATTTTAGAACTATAATTAAATTTTAATGAAGTTTTGAATATATATTTTGAAGGGTTAAAGTTCTGTAAAATACCGCAAAAGTGCACTACCCTCTATTAAATGCACCCGTTTTTCACATGAACCTCTATTGTTCTTAAAATACTGAATTTCAGCCAAAATTTGTCTATGTTGCGCCCGGTGCGAGTTTAACCCTTCCCCTCCCCCCCCCCCTCCCAAAAAAAAAAAATAAATAAAGTTAATCTAATTTTTTTTTTTTTCGCCGTGCGGCTTTGCGCCCTGTGGAGGATCACTTTATCGAATAAACACTACCAACTAATTGGCATGCTCAAGAAATGGAGTGCTTTTAAAATAAATCCCAATGTTATAAATATTAAAAATAATGAATAAGAACCATCAAGAGTTGTTACACAACATTCAGTTTAAAACAACAATTTGGGGAGGGAAATGTTTACTTTTAACTGGAGCCTCTTCTCACACATCGATTGCTGTTTTCATTTTAATGGCACCTGGTAGTCTGTCCGAACTTAGTGCGAATGGAAGAGGGTTTTTAGAAGTTATTTTTTTTTTTTCTATAAATTCGCCTTTGTGAATATAAACATTGATATCTGATTATTTGAAAATAGAAATCGTAAGCTTCATAAAATAGCGGTAAATACTTTAAAACATTCCATGGGAAGGGGGAGAAAAAAGATTTTTTTTTTACCGTTTATCCAATTTCTCCCGAAATATATCCGATCAACTTAATAGCTTTTCTAATAAATTAGGTCTAATAAGTAATGCAACATATTATTTATTTATTTTTTGTTAATCAAGAAATTATTTTAGAAAATATTGAATTTTATCTGGCATTGACTTCTTCTGACCACGATCCCCCCCCCTCCCCACACACACACACCAACGATTGTGGCTGCGGCATTTATGCCGGGTGCGGCGTTTCTGGTGATTTTTTAGCTAATTAAGCTCATTTTCGTGGGTGCGGCGTTTACGCCGGGTGCGGCGTTTACACCAGGTGTGGCATTTCTTCCATAAATTACGGTATATATATATAGTTTGTTCTCTTTTTAACGACTTTCAAGGAACCATGAAAATGTGAAAAATCGTCCTTATATAGAGATCTTCCATAAACAGAATTTGTAAAAGAATAACTTTTCCCTTTACACTTTGGAAGGTGCCTGGTTCAAAACCAGTTCATGTCTGCCGACTTAACTGTTCGGAGTTTTCCGAGCTTTCCTCTGAAACTTAGAGTAAATAAGGGTCTTTAAATTCTGAGGACTTTGAATATTTTTCTTGATATATTGGCGTGTTACTTTTATTATCATTATATTATTTTATTATCCACAAAAAATTATTTTAAGTTACCATAAAAAAAGGTAGTAAAAACAAGCAATACAATAAAATTAGGTTTCAAGGAAATCAAAATGAGTCAGTTGGTTCATTTTTTGCCTTCCCGTTATTCTTTCTTCCAGACTTTTTCAAATGTGAAATGCGTCAGTTTCCATTTTATGAATTTTTCTAGCTAACCAGCGGAAGCCTGAAAATTTTGCATTCCAAATTTTTCTGCCAGAATAACAGCACTGCAGTAATTGCTTGATTTTATTTTATTTTGGTAATACGAACAATTATTTACATGTGGGATCTAGGCCGAGTACGGCGTGCCCTACATGGGGGGTTTTCTAAGGGGTCTTAATCCATATTTATGAGAAGTTTCGGAGAAAACTGCTTAAGACTCCGAACGGTTAGATTCACGGACGCGACCTGAGTTTGAACCAGGCACTTTTCTTCTGCCAGTTGCGAGCGCTATATGCTCAGCCACTCATCGGGCCTCCAGAAGTTGGAGTTATGTGTTATGTGGCAAGCTTATACTAGAGGCATCTGCATTCTGAGGCAGTTGTCTTGGTCGGAGGATTTTTTCAAAGGTTCTAACGCATATTCACGTTAAACCTGAAGAAAACCATCGGTAAAAATTCCAGATAGTTAGATAGACAGCCGCCGGTAGGCCCAAAAGCGGGACCTTCACTCTTCAGCCATCCATCATGTCGAGTGTCTTATCCACTGGGCCATGGTGGGGACCAGAAAGTAGAATGTTCGATGCTCTTGCTTCATGCAACCATTTGCATGCAGAAGTGGCTTGGCAAATTCTTCCAATCGGCCACATTGACTTTTCGGCCATTTGGATTTGGATTCCGAACTAAATTTTTGTGCTGCTTCAAGAATTTTCTCTTTGCTTCTAAAATACTTTGAGATTACACTCAGGTAGTTCAGATTGTCTTGCGAATTGAACTTTTGAGATTCCCCGACACTTTTTTCCCCACTCTTAAAAAAAAATTTCCTGTTCCTATACATAAGATGGGACAAAAAAAAAAAAAAAAGTTGTTAAACAGAAACGACGTCGTCTTTGAATAGAAATTTTTTAACTCCATAAAAAATGAAATGCTGGGGTGAAATATCGTCTTTGGAAAGAGATCGTCGTTAAACAGAGAGTCAACTGTATATACAGAGCTACTTTTTAAAATTTCAGTTCATGTGAAAATTTACAATTTTTTTTTTAAACTTCCCTAATCCATAGTGTATTTCTAGCTCTAGGGGGGCTCGAGCCCCCCCCCTCCCGTGGATCCGCCACTGTATGTATGACATTTCAGAGTAAAATTTTGATTTATTTGTACATTTTTCAAAGTTAAAATACAAGTGAAAAAGTTTGAGACTATTTTTAATGTTTTATGTACCACTTCAACTAGATTCCTATGAAGTATCTTTTTGTCGGACCAAATAATTTTTTTTCTAATTAATTAATAAAATTTTGTTACATACGGGACATCACAAAAAGTTGTTTTTAAAGTACCTACAGCAATTTGGATTTTGCTTTGAATTTATGAAGTATTTCCACAAACTTAATGGGTAAAAGAAGAAATATACAATTATTAATTAACATTTAAAATTATTTTTTAGAACTATCATTAATTAATGAAAGCTAATTACTTATGTTACATACTGGACAAGCCTGCTTGTTACGTACAGGACATGATTTTAAATAACACTACCAGTGGCATAGCCAGAAATTTTTCAAGGGGGGGGGGGGGAGGTTACGACTAGTGTAATTCATATATATGTGTATGTTTGTATGAGAAGTGAGTAAAGAATATACATTTTGTATGACAAAAAATTCCTCATGGGAAGGGGGTTGTGACCCCCCTAACCTGCCCTTTGGCTACGCCACTGAACACTACTATAAGGAATTGTGAACTGAAATTAACACAGATGTTAATTTAATGAATTTATTAACTCTATTAATGTATTCAAACTTAATTTTAATCATATAATTACAAATAATTAATGATTTCTTTAAAAAATTTAATTGCTATTACATAAATTAGGATTTTTCATACATAGCTCCATTTGGAAAAATTACAAACATTTAAAATTAAAGTATATGTTTTATACAAGTCACAAAACATTTATAATGTCTTCAATTTCTCTCACTTCCTCCACTGATACCAGAAAGTGTCCTATCTATTAATTGGACTTCCATGTTTTTTTCAAGCTTAGTCAGGTTTATTCTTATTATTTATTTTATTTATTTATTTTTTTTTTTTAAGGATTTTATCCTTTTCTGAGATGTGCAGACAGGAAATCATGTTTTTGCTTCAAGGTTTTATAAAAGATAAGCAAAGATATTTACCATCAATGTTCCTACGCAACCATTGGCTACAAATAATTATCGTACACACTCAGATTTTTTATTGATACTCAGTTTGATTTTTTCAGGAATTCAGTGCATGCATCTGAGGTAGGCTCTTTATCTTGTACAGGGCATAAAATTTTTGCATTTTCGTAAGAAAAGCAAAAACGCTTCCAAAAGCCCAAACAGTCAGAGTCTGTTGGTTGGCCAAAATGCATGCTGATGACTTTAGCTCAAAGAAGAAACTTATTGAATCTTGTTTGTTAAAGTCAACCACTTGCTTTTTTTTTTTTTTTTTTTGAAAGTGCATCTAATCTTTTATTTTGATCTTCCTTTTCGACGTTTACTACATTAAAATATTTTATATTAATTTTCCTTGGAAGAACCTAAATTTGTTAGAACATATATAGCATGATTTACAGCTTTTCTTAAAATTTGTGGTGTTGTTGAAATTGAGGATTGTTGTTCAGATATATCTTGACACATTTCTTTCATTTTTCAATTTCTTTTCTTCTTAGTTGTTAGGGTTTTTTTTTTTTTTTTTTTTTCCCAGTTCCATACTTTCTATGCTGATCTAACACTTTTTATGCATAGTTTACTTTATCAGCCATTGAGGTGTCATTTTTCTAATCAGCTAAATGTTTTCTACTCTTTCTGTAAAAGTAGTGCTTCTTCTCGAATAAGGATTTTTTAGTAATTTAAAATTTAAATATTTTTTAGTTAATTATGTATTTAAAATGATATTGTTCGATAAATGATAGCAGTTATCTTTGTTTTTTGGTGAAAATCAACTGATTACTGAAAATGATGTTTCAATATTTCAAGCAAGATATGACTGCACCAATGGTAGCTATAACTAAGCATAAGTGTTTACTTGTATTTTTCCCCCTCCCCAAACTTAGTGCAGCAATTGCACAGAAAAGCCATAAACGTAGTTTAAATTTAAATTTTTGCTAAGTTTTATAAATCAAAAGTTTGCATTCTGTCCCATACATAACACATTTTTGTTCTTCACACTCACCTTCTAAATGAAAAGCTATAATATTTTAATTGAATAATGTAAGAAGATAAAATAAATAAAAACTTTATATAAAAAACAAACAAACTGATAATGTATCATTTCATATGTGTTTTTTATACAAAGTTTTTATTTATTTTATAGTTTAACACCAGTATTTTGAGTGTTTTTTCCAATGTAAGAAGCTAGTTCATTAGTTGAAGAGTGGAAAAAATTGTTCAGTTGTCATCAATATTATTACTTCCTTGTATGGAGTATAAGGAAGTAATGTGATCCTGAAAAATTTCGAAGAAAAAACCAATTTTGACTACCTCTAAATTTACTTTTAAGAATTTTTTTGATGCATCTCATTGTAAGCTAGCATGCACAATCATATAAACGCGTCTGCAACTCATTTTGACCAGCGGCGAGTCTATTTTGGCCAGTTTTTCCATGCCGTCTGTATGTACGTCTTATGTAACTCACATATCTCAAAAACTATTGGTCGTAGAATGTTGAAATTTTATATTTAGGATTGTTCTATGATCTAGTTGTGTACCTCCTCTTTTGGTCTCAATCAAATGGATAGTTTATGTACAGGACCGCCTAAAAGATTCAAAATACATTACGCTCTATGGGCCGAAATTCATTAAATCGTATTTTCGGGGTATTGGGCTATTTCAAACAACTCAGATGTGATTGATATATGCTGTTAAGAGTTACAAAATGAATTTCTCCATTAAAAAAGAGTGTCTTTATCATTTTAGTTCTGCTACAGAAACACTTGAAAGATTTCCAACACAGTACGGTCAATGGCAATTTTAAGGACATTCCTCCATTTCAAACACAGTACCGTCCTACCATATAGTTAGGTAATGGTCTGATCATGGTCACAGGCCTCCCTTAAGAATTACGTCAAAAGTCGCGACTTTTGGTGTACGTATTTAATTCTCAAATCTTAAAAACTATTAGTCGTAGAATTTTGAAATTTCATATATAAGATTTTTGTAACATCTAGTTGTGCATCTCGATTTTTGGTTCCAATCTACTGGAGAGTTTATTTCCAGGACCACTGAAAATAATTTCAATACTTTAATGTCTATGGACATCTTCAATATAATACAGCTGTAGACAGTCATTGTTTGGTACATGCCCAAAATCTCGCCATCTGTCGTCGACCTTGGCAAGTTTTACCGAAATATCACCAAATTTGGCGATAGTCAGTCATTTGGCCCATGCCCAAAATATCGTCATTTGTCATCATTCTTGGCGAGTTCTGGTGAAATATCGCCAAATTTGGCGATAATCTGTCATTGTTTGGACCATGCTTAAAATCTCGCCATATGTCGCCGACTTTGGCAAATTTTGCCAAATTTGGCACCAAAAATTATTTTGTATTTTGTATAACTCTAAAACTTTAACCCGTAGTATTTAGAACTATTATAATATCTAACTGTTTTCAATATCTTTTTTGACTGCAATCGACTGGGAATTTATTTACGGGGTGAGTCAAATGACTTTAAATACATTAAGGTGTATGGATGCATTCAATTCATTAAAAGTCTGTGGTCAATGACTACTTAGGTTATCCGCAAAATCTCGCAAACTATCTCAAGCTTGTCGGCTTTTGGTGAAATATCGCCAAATAAAGTGTCAGAAGGAAATCTTTCAAACTCAACTCAGCTTGGCGATATCGAAATATTTGGCTAGAAATCGCTAAATCTTACTATTACTGATATTTTATCTCTTTCAAACAAATAAGTTTAGATGAAGTGCGTCAAAAATATTTTTGATTTAATAGACTAATAATAATAAGGTCTAATACTAATTAAGACTAATAATAAGGAAGTCGTGTGTTGTCCACATCAGATTTTTAGGTAAAAAAATTAAAAATAAGCTCAAAATTCTTTCGTACAGGACAGAAAGAAATTTATCATTAAAAGTTTGTGAAAATATTATTTTATTTTTTTCTTTTTATTTCACATAATAATACTACTGAAAAAGTTTTATGAAGCGTAGAAACTTTGAAATAAAATAAAATATTTTTTTAGTTAAAGGTATAATGTCCCGTAAGTAACAAATTTTTCTGTATGACTGCAAACAAAATGCTCTGTTTAGTTTAAAAATAAAGTTTTTTTTTTTTTCGGTAAACTTTAATAGAAGAGATTCCATGCTTTAAAATGATGTAGTGCACTTAATTTTATATTTTTTATTGATAAAACTTGTGAAGCCAAATACTGTGAAATGACCTTAAAGCAAAAATTAAAGCAATTAAAAATATTTCATTTTTTACTATAAAAATTTTTATCATATAAAGTTATTATTTGGGATCAAATTTCCTGATAATCTTAAATCTATCTGAATCTTTATCAATTTCAAAAATACAAAATTTTGACTGGCAGTAAAAAAAATAGAAAAATAGTTTTTAAAAAAGAACAAAAAGCGGTGCCAACAGTGGCGGATCCCCCATTTGAGCACGTGAACCCCCAGAGGAAAAACTAAAGAATAAAGCCATTGACAAATTAAATTTTAAAAAACATATTAAGTACACTTCTAGATTTTTATGAATTTAAAACGTTAGTTTTACTCTCCCCCACCCATCACTATTACTAAACACGCTTATTATAGCTAACGCACTGTATCGTAGATTACTGCAGCACAGTCTTTTGTCGCTCGCATGTGCGTTCGACCAAACGGCCTTCTGAACCAGTCTCTGAGGAAAGACGCCGAGAAAGTTGCAGTAGAAGCGAGGTGCTGCAGATATGACTCTGTTTGCACACTTTTTTTGAGCTCACGGAGGATTTTTTTGCCGTCATCTCCTCCGGACTTTTCCTTGGTTTGTTGTGTTCAGTTAGTTAATGCATTTGTTTCATTTTCTTATTATATTCTTTTATCATTTTTCGCTGCAGTATTGTTTACGAATTAGTGTAAATAAATAAGATGGGAGTTAAATAAGTGTTTCGGAGCTAAAGCAATGATATTTTTTAATATTATCCTTTGAAAAAAAGTGAAATAAGAAATCAACAAAACACTTTTGCTAAAACTTATCTAGGTGATGAAATGTAAGACCAAAAATTACTTGTTTTCTTTCAGTTGCGTGCATTATTTTCCTTTGACTGCTGGAAATGCAAATATATTTTAACTTGTAAGGTGCATCGTATCTGCATATTTAATTTTCGAAATTAATTTGGTAAACCTCGATTTAAATAATCCACGAGCCGCCATTGGATGCCAAATATCACTCTAGTAAAGATTCTAGTACAGCACTGTTAAGTATCGGTAAAAATTAATGGTACCAGGGGCGTAGCCAAGAGGGGGGGGGGTTACGGGGGTCATACCCCCCCCCCCCCATGAGGAATTTTTTGCCATACAAAATGTATATTCTTCACTCCCTTATCATACACATATATGCATATATGTGAATTTCAGTAGTCGTAACCCCCCCCCCCCATGAAAAATTTCTGGCTACACCCCTGAATGGTACTTACGTATTATCCAGGCAGTCCGCCAAGACAAGCAATTTTTCACCAAGATAAATGCCGGGCACATGAAATTGTTGATGGTTTAGAATACGATTGGCAACAGTTTACCAGCAAATTTGACGAAAAAGTAGTTTGGATGAAGTGACCGCCGGATAAATACGTAAGTACCAAATTAATGAACATATTAGGAACAGGTACTTTTAAAATGTGAAAGTACTGATACCAAACCATGGGGCAAAAAAATGAGGTATTGGCACAGATACAATTGGAATTTCCCAGTAAAACAAACATTTATTTCAACTTCTTTTTTTTTTCTTTTAATTTAATGTCTAGTAACAGAGTGGACATCCGACATCCTTTTTTATGCTAAAAATCAATTGTGTCATTCGCCATGTGAAAAGTGAATGAAGTTTGTTAAATTTTCTTGAATAATAATAATTGAAAGCTTCTGGAAAACAAATTTTCTTAAGACTTGTTAAAATTAGAAATTGTAGCATTTTATGTGAATGACTCATCTATTTTTTTGTTTATAATGCAGCTAAGAAAGTCATATTGAAATAATTAATCATAAATCACTATATATTATATAATTTTAAAAAATCCCTTGATACAGGATTAATTATTTCAATATAGTTTTCTTGATAAGTGTATGTGTGTGGGGGGTGGGGTGTGCTCTACATTAGTTATCCATAAAATTACTTTCTAATTGCATATTTTTTGTAGCTACTCCAACAGAAAGGAAATATTACTACACACCCCACAAATACACCCCACACTAGGATCTAAAATCTATTACGGAATTTCAAAGAATAGCACATTATAAGTATATATGGATTTTAAGTCATTAGTTATAGTAATTAAATTTTTGGTTATAAAGGAGAAAACGCATACACAGACAGAATAAAGCATCAAATTAACTCATAAGCGTAAAGTTTTCAAAATTATTGGGGGGGCCGGACCCCACAACCACATATATTCACGTCAGTGGCGTAGCCAAGGGGGGGTTAGGGGGGTCATAACCCCCCCCCATGAGGAATTTTTTTCCATACAAAATGTATATTTTTCACTCCCTTATTATACACACGTATACATATATGTGAGTTGCAGAAGTCGTAACTCCCCCATGAAAAATTTCTGGCTACGCCACTGATTCACGTACATATAACTTAGTAATAGCTGCCAACTACCATGGAATATATATAACCACTTTTTCTACATGATTTTTTGGCTTAAAATATAGCAAAATTTTTGTGCTGCGCCTATGTAGGGTAAGTATCCATGTTAGTATCTTCCTACCATGTTATAAGTTAAAAATAGAAGCAGTGTAAAAAATTCAAAGGAGGAAAAAAAAACATTTTCGATGAGATAGTGCATTTTAGACACATCTGAACTTTTCTTTATTTCATACTTTACATTGCATAATCTGATTTTAATTAACCAGAGCCTGGTGAGGGCAGCTTATAGTAACATTGTGTGTTACGTGGCGTCACAATGAATACTAAATCATGATTGAAATCCAACGAAGAAAATTTTTGTCCAAGTAAAGGTTTTATTAAACGTTTGTAAATGTCGTGAAATACTTTTTTTTATGTTAGTATAAATTAATTTTCTGTATTTAGTGGTAAATTATTGGGTGGGCTCAGCCCCTATTCACAATTTATTGGGGGGGCTCGAGCCCCACGGGCCCATATAACTCTACGCCTATGAATTAACTTGATTTACAGTTGTCATTAAGGTAATTACAAAGTAAAGTTAACATACCTGTAGGCTTTACTTGATGATTCCTTAACATCAATTAATAATACAATATCCAATTTCTTAGCACCATTATCATCAAACTTATGTAAAACCAAACCATCGTCTCTACAAATTACTGCACTAGAGACATAGTCCTCAACATAGATTTCAACTACTCGATTAGGGTCATTATTATTTGGAGCTATACGTCTAAATCCTTCTAAAAAGCTGTGAAACATGTTTACTGAACTTGTGAGAGCTAAAACAAAATTAAATATTATTAATAATAAACCAACATTTCAGTTAAAACAAAATACACTGCTAAAAATTTTTTCACATTACAGGGTTTTCATTACTGAAAAAAATGGGTGAGAATTTCTCAACCTTTCCCCGAAACTGAGTAAGATTTTTAAAAATGGGTGAGAATTTTTCACTGCAGATTTGGGTTGGTATGGTATTTACAAATGGGTATTTATCCCCGCCTTGGGTAAACACCCAAAATCAGGGTATTTATGATTTTCAGTTATTTTTATTGCATGTAAATGGACCTCCAAATCTAAGTCAGGCCCAGTTACATGCTGTAAAAGTAATTCAGTTAAAGAACAATCAT